>UZAN01054998.1:0-14925 GCA_900618425.1 Echinostoma caproni | reverse complement strand
AGAATCAAAAGCAGATGAGTAGTCCAGAAACACACAACGGACAGATTTCGCAGAGTCATTCAAGGATTTGGTTATTTTGTGTAAAAGAAAGAAAACTGCATCCAGCGTGCCTCTGTTTGGTTTATAAGTAAACTAAAGAGGATCATATGGGACATCAATAGAGGACTGAATGCGCTTAAGAACAACACGTTCTGTCAGATTAAGTCCAACAAATGTTAAAGCAATAGGAAGAAAGCGTTTGATGAGAACGTTTGAAGTAGAGGATTTGGGAATGGGAACAATTGTTACTGGTTGCCATTTATTTACCGCAAAATGTTTGCATAAATTCATTAGGCGATAGTTAAACTGTGTGGTGATATACACGGTGTATATGGAATTTGCGACGGAAAAAGACAAACAGACACACACACATAGAAAAACGGGCGATGTTTAGAAAATAGCTGTCTGTGGCCTGTGAATGAGTTAGGTAGGCGCTACAATTTCGGTACCGTAGCTTAGTTGTAGCTGACTGAAAGCGCACTATTCGCTGACGACGTTACGACTCGGATGAATGATAATTTCAATTCCAATCGATGGCTGTTCTACACGAAAAAATACATTAACATCGAAGTGGTAATTAGGCATCAGAAAAACTCACCACGTTGTCCAAGAAATTTGCAGCACTGTTCACTCGAAGCTGCCGCGTAGTGGAGTGCAGTGTTTCCTTTATTGTCAGTCTATGGGGAGATAATTTGACAATGGGGAAGGAATGCCGATGATCTATATAAAATATCGGTACAAATAATTATGTCAAATAGTAATCACTGAAAGGGTTTGGATATTGTTGACTGAAGCTAACTGACTGACCGACTGACTGACTGACTGACTGCAGCTGACTGACTGACTGACTGACTGACTGACTGACTGACTGACTGACTGACTGACTGATTGACTGAATGACTGAATGACTGACGTCCCTGTTTGTATGCGTGTATATGGATAATATAACAAGGGGTGCATGAGTGAACAGGACAAGGCGAATATGTTCCCGTGACTTACGTGAGGAAACCCGAGAAAAATCAGAGCGGTCTTCGTAGAACATCGATATCCAGATAGGATCATTTAACAATTTATGAAGGTTACCACAAAAGGGCCGCCAGAGATGACGGAAAAAAGAAACCAGTTTATTTGTCCATTCCCTTCAAAGGTGACACATTATCTGACCTGACAAACAGACATTTTCAGATTGTTGTCAAAAACACATATTATGCCGCTGACCTACGCGTAACTCACACTTCCAAACCAGTTCTCTCATTGCAGATAAAAAACAGGCTACCGGTGGAAATGACCTCATTCTTTAGTTAGTGTTCCTGTGGTACCATATACATCGATCGTATCACCCGCCGCTTGGCTGAACGCATTCGAGAACATCACCCCAGCTGGCTTAGTCGTGAACTGACGAGAACCGGGGAAGACGGCAATCATGGCCCATTTGGTCGAAACCGAGCATCGTGTCAGAAGCGATTAGGGCCCATCTACACGATCACGAGGATGAGATGAGATTAGGTCAAGCATCGCTTTTATTGTCACCAGCCGAAACGGCCGCTATTCGGTTGAACAATCAGTCAGTCAGCTATCTGGATTTGCCGTGGCCAGCCATAAACGCAAAAGTGATATAAAGCTTGTTGCAAAGGGATTGTCAAGTCGTTCATGTATTGGACCCATTCGACAGTACAAATGACATTTGAAGAATGATTTGAACTTTCATATAACCTTTACTTGTAAATTATCCATAAACTCAGGCATACAAACACAGACGTGATCTACTTTTTTCCCGTTTCCTTGACTTATGTGAATTTGTGACATACATAGAAGAGCTTGTTTGCCAAATTGACTTCTTGATGCAGTCCACGGATATTTTCCAGTATAAGAAGATGTATTCATCAGTCGATCACAAATTGTTTTCTGCTACCCATTCTTCAACGCTTAAACTTCGCGCAAAACAGTTAAACCATCTTATGGAAAGAGCATAAATTACTTTGTACACTTGCAGATATGTATTTCATCCAATCCCTTAGTCAACAAGTCCGAAAGGCTTCAATGTGCAACTCCATTACTCTAATTTTGTTTTGCACATTTGTGATAGCTCTATTACTCCCCCCCCACCCCATTACCAGGGCCCCCGCCCACCTATTTTGGAGAATGATGATGCTTTGTTGCATTGTGCCGACATATATATATATATCCTCTGTCCGACCAAAGTTTTCCTTTATTAACAGACTTTATCGTAGTCATCTTTTCGAGGGGATTAAATAGAACCAAGTGTTACATGGGAACAATGGAGGATTCAATGGACTAGTGGAGTTTGTCGACTTCAGATTGGTACAAAGCTTACTTCTGTTTATATTCCCGGCCCTTATAAATCAATATTATTTGTAAGCTACCGTCTAACGGTTTTCAGTTGCTTTTCCTCGATTCAACTTGAATAATTACTGGTAAAGCTTCGTATATTTACTTTACGACAACGGTTCTTTCAGATTTTAAATAACCCCATCATGAACAAGAATGTTCATAATACCATTGCCATTTCTCGTTACCTTCTGAATTCCGACCGATTCCATCTGGTAGAAACGTCCATGCCAAGTGGCCGAATCCCTATTTGGACGCGTGTACGCCATCTTGATCTTGAACATGGAGTTCTTTTTGCGTGATCTATGCGGATCAAATCTTTTGTCCTTTCGTGCAATGGTTGTATAGTACATTTCGTTCGCTCAGTGTGCGAAAAAACAAAGTTTGTTTTANTCGCTTTGCGTCGGTGATTTGGAGAGAAGAAGTGGAACTGAATGTTTTGGGTGAAGCAAATTCAAAAAGATGCGACAACCATGGCAATGTGACTTACTGCGTTGAAATCGGCTCCAAACGCGGATAGGGCGAATAATGCTTTCAAGTGGCCCGCTCGGCTTGCCTCGTGTATTGCTTTTCTGCCCTGATTGTCCGCCAGTTCCGGATTTGCTCCTTGTAACACACAGTTCGTGATTACCAACGAGCTGCCTGACCGACATGCTTCCATNATAAATGCGGTTCGACCTTTGGTCTGTGACAGACGGAGCGGTGTTTTCGACCGGATGAAAACGGAATACGAACAAAGCCAATTAGTAAATCTTATAATCGATTCAGGGATGCTGAGCTTCCTCTCACTGGCCTTCCTATAGGTAATCGGCTTGCATGAAGTTTCGGGTGCTAGTATGGACGGACCGAAATCAGGTGACAGAATATGTCCAGTTAGGTCAAATTTGTTGGCGCCACTTTCGTTCGCTCTTGAATGACGGTAACTACTCGGTGCACGGTGAAATGATGTTCGAATTAATAATCTTCCAAGGGAACAAAAGCTCGCCTTTTTTATGAAAATAACGTATTGTTATGCCGTAGCCAACAGCAAAACCGGGTGGAAGAGACATGAGTGGAAGATGTCACAACTTTCATAGAATAGAATGATGAAAACTTGTGTGTACAATTTACGTAAAGAAACGCAAAGAGAAGCTGGGTCACTGGATCGCGGATTNGCGGATTTCTAAGCGGCCCTATGAAAGTCTATTTGAGTGACTGCCACAGCTGAGCTATTCCCGCGTTAGGAACTTCTCTGCTCACGTTTTTCATAATCGAGTATAAGAAGACAGCTCTCGTGAATATTTGAATCAGCTCCACGAGGTGGAACTATTGAATACAACGGAATTACAGTGTACCTCATGGTTCAACTAAGACAAATTATATTAATACTCACAATCATTTGTGAGTTAAATTCAAATTATGCAAATTACTCTACAGGAGCAATTGTCAACTGTTCAGGCTTAACTGTTCATGAAATGTTCATCAAAGTATCATCCCCTCAGAGTAATACAAATCCAGTTATTTCATACTGACCGTTTGCAAATTGGGATTGGCATCCGATTTCAACAGTTCCGATATAAACTGCTCATTCTCGTCCGCCTTGATGCAGGCCCGATAGAGCACTGTCTCACCCAGCTTATTTTGCACGTTCACATTGATTTTGTCCAACAACACCAAACGTAGACAATGCAAATGTCTTTCGGTGGGGAATATACAGTGGAACAACACGTCTGCGAAAAAAACCATAAGTGTGTGTGGAGGTGGGCAAGAGAGAAGGAAGAACCGATGAAATTGAAACCGTACCGGACAGTAAGAAATACGCGCACAATGCGGCCAAATAAATTGGTAAAAAACCGACCGAATTGATTGAACCTACTCTCCCCGGAAAGATCGATAGCATGTCGATTTGCGTTCGATTCGAGTAGACTGTGAAACAGTTCCACATTACCCTCAATCGCAGCTCGCATCAGAGCTGTTCGCCCGTCAAAGTCCACAATTTCCGTATTGGCTCCCAATTGAATTAACAGCTGATTAATCGATCGTTTGGCAAATTGAAAAAAATGAGGTGGCTCACTTTTAGCATGTGTATATTATTTTGTTGCACGGTCATAATGAGCGGTGTGATTCCGTTCTCCGCATCGTTGTAATTGATAATGTTTGGAACACCATAACGAACCAGTTTGGCCACATGCTCTGCCTCCGATTGACAAACTGACTGCAACAACTTGCGGAGCTGAAGGCGCTCAAGTTGGGTGCCAGCCACTGGCATTTTGAACACGTGGAAATGAATATCTATCCGATTAGCTATTGCAGCAGAACAAGAAGAGGGAGAATTTTGTTCAGTACAGCAGAATGAGTGTTTGGTTATCAAGATACTCATTGTGCAATAATAAAATGCCGTATATGCCACTGTAAATCGTTGGAAGGAATGTGGATAGTTGACTGATGCTTGTTTGGAATCACCAGCCTCAAACTTCCACGTGCTAGCTTAAGAGTTTAACACGTTACCCTAACTGGTTTCGAGTCCGGACCACATGATATTGGGCGTGCCCAAACATTCGTATAATTGGACGTTGACTATCGTCACATTTAGACAGCGTGAACTACCAGGTCTCACTAGTAAAACGCCAATGGATCACCAATCTAACTACAAAACAACTAACCAAAATTGTGAGCTTTTTTCATGATTGTACATAGACTACGAATTTCCGAGTATGTGATTGTGCGGTTGGTGTGATTTGATTTCTTTCCGAGTTTTAGTTTTCAACAGGACCGTTACTGTGAAGGATCCAATTCATGCAAGTTCTTCTTCCTCTCGTTCTTCGAGAGACAGGCAGACAGACAGACAGACAGATAGACAAAGGGAACAATTTGGTATGCATTTCTTCGATGGCGTGACTTCAGTTCAGTTCGGTTCAGTTCTTACAACCATTAACCATGCACTTTCGTGCGCCAGTTTTGGTTGCCCATTTGGATAAAATAGCGGAATGATCATTAGAATGTTGGGAGCAGATTTAAACGGAAGGTAGAGCACACGTTCATAGACTGGAGTTACAAAATTAATGAGTAGATGGGTGGGTGTGACTTAGACATGTGTGTGTCTTGTCTCACCACTTCCCCCCGAGGAAGTCCACTCGCTGACACTTGAACATTTGGTCGTTTTTATCCTGCGCCATCCACACACATCTGGTAGCATATTCTACTTGTTGGTCTACCATCGTGATAGGCGGTAAACCTACGGATGTCCATTAGAGTGCTGTTTTGACAAAGTTGGTGCGTGTCCACTCGTGCAATTGTGCTGTCAAAGCGGGAAAATCGCCCAGGTCTCCGCGAATAAGGTGTCTGGTTTAGACCAAATATATATTCTCGTCTGCCTGTATTCTCATGAACATAGTCTTGTGGTCCGCAAGCGTCCTTCATAGTTGTTAGTATGACTTACCTCAACTGATGTCTTGTTCATTTCGAACATAATGAATACTTGTAATCGGAAGAATTAAAAAATCCAGTGCAACAGAAGTCGAAGTCAGGTAAGGTCAGGCCAGGCAGTTGCCTTCTTCTAGATGGGCAGCTTCCCGTTTGAGCCTCTTCCTCATCGATACCAATAGCTACCCGCTCATTTGTCCGCAGGTTGCCAACGTCTCATCAAATGCTCGTCGAGACGTTGTTTGAATCGCTCCTCGTACGAAGCGCAGAACATTCTGCTCCCCCTGCCTCCGACGACAGTGAATTTCAGAGAGTAGTCGCCTGGTAGAAAAAATCAATTGCGGTTATCACTAAAATTAAACACACTATAGCAGGGTCTGTGGCCCGCAGCAAGCTCGCAAAGATGGGTTGTGCTATATAATGTAGACGGAAAATGAAAAACGGTCTGATCAGCTGTCCGGTGACGTAGGGGGTAGCATGCTTGCTTTCTGCCCCTGAGGTCGCGGGTTCGTGATCCCCATTTGGGTCGATGGATTTGCACTGCACTGATGAGATCCAACCAGGTGGAAACAGCTGTTCAGTGCTTCCTAACTTTTTAGTTCACGCTTCATTTGCTATATACGACGACAAGTTCGCATGTGAAATTTAACCAGATTCTCCATTACTCACGTGAGGCACTATAGTGTGTTTCAAAGTCATGTATATATTAATCTATATTACTTGAGCAATATTGCTACATTTATGAAAATGATTAAAATGATTTTAAAAATATGCATATTTATCTTCATGTTTCCCCAAGTAGCACCAGTATTCCCTTGAGCGTATCAAAAGGATAATCCTGAGGTTCCCCATGTTGGACGTCCCTTTTGAAATAAAAAATTGCTTCTTCGGATGTCACGGCACCCATGAGTCAGAAGCAGAAACGAGAAATGTGATTTAGATCTTCATATAACACGTTTGTTCTAGAGAATCAAGCGCCAGATATTAGTAAGTGGAACGTTGTAATCATTTTTGGTCTTTCTTTGGTATGATACCTCAGCCGTACGTGCCAAAGCGAATGTGAGTCTAGCAATTGACTTAATAAAGTATTCTTTTTCACAAAATAGCATCTCAGCATCTACTGTTCCGTTCGATACCATCCCATCGGAACATAATTCAGGGTAAGTATGTTATGTTATATGATTATCGTTATATGGTAGGCAGCTTTGCGGTCGTCCGGTTCAATACCACGTTTAACCTATCGGGGCCTTAGGTGGTTTGCCCCACTCCAAGTCCCGGGGCCTGGGTTACCGGTTATCGTCAGCAGGTCATCGTGACTATGGGGTTTACCCCGTCTGCTGTTCATCACACGAAAATGCGTAATTAAAAAAACTTAAGTTGTTAATCGGCAATATAGTAAGTCCAAATTGCTGGACATTGGCCTCCAAATAAGTTGGAAATGTGTGATAGACTTCATTTTAGTTCACGTGTGGAACACATTGACTTGGATAACAAAGAAAACGTGGAACTGAAGCTAAAGCCCTAATCCATCTAACAACGACGGCAAGTAAAATGAACGACATTGTTAATGCGTGTCTCATAGGACGATTCCACCAAATCCATCAGTTCTCAGTCTAGAATCCAATAGAGATGATGCCAATTGTAAGACTAACTTACATGCTTCTACGTGGCTTTTGTGTTGCAATGGACACAAACCGAAAAGTTTCAGCATTCGTTACGAAAATTCTACGCATGTTACACATATAATGCGTGTAGAAATTAACACCTTGTCGCAACGGCGAGTATACCCAGTCCAGACTGGTTTAGCTGTAGACAATTCGGATGATTTATACCCAATGGAAGAACACCCTTAGAAAACGGAAACCACCGTCGACTTCGTAAGTCTCTCACATAGACATGACACTCTCTGATGTATTTAAAGTGCCATGCCATAACATAGCCATTTACTCTTAAACAGGTCACGTACACATCCGTCAGTGGTGGTGAGGATGTTGCTGAATGCATTTGGGCAATGATCAGAAGGGTTTTTAAGTCCCCGATTTTCCGACATTTGAACCGAAATGGAATACACGGAAGAGCCTCACTTTCTTCCTCTTTAATGACGCACGCTATCTTTTGTGAGTTACTGTTTGGTACACTTGAGTTAAAATTATGAATACGCACTCAACTGACGTAATGACCAATACCTATGTTTCATTTTAGATGTTGTGTACAAAAACAGCTATGAAGGATACACTCAAGAGACCAACGACAAGAACGCTCCTCAAGACAGCAATACTTATTAGCTGTCAATATGCCTAAATCCGCAGAACCTACGGCGCGAGCCAAGCTCAACGCAGACATATCCTTGCTTAGAGGAGTCCTGGCCAAGCTTTTCGTCCCAGGCGAGGAAACTCAAGCCCAAGAGATAAGGGTGAAAGCCACGCTGAGACTGGGAGCCAAACGGGAAGGCAGCGGACCCGTCCCCTGAGGGTTGTCCTTTGGTCTGTGGAGGAAATATGGTCAGCGTTTCAACGCATCTTTCGCCTAGAACGGGAACATATCAAGATATTACGCGACCTTGATGTGGACAAGCAAGCTTTAGCCGAGCTCCACGAGCGTCTAGTCAATGGTGAAGACTATCTTTTCGTCCGGGATTTTCGGGTCCAGAGAAGGCGACCACATTTTTGATGGAGCCTTCTAGCAACAGATGGAAGATAATCTCCCCCGGTATAAACCGAAGGGAGACACCAACGGCTGCCACCGACAGGAGCAGCCGTGCGTGCATTGTTTGCGCCAATTTACGCATTGTCCTGAACAAACAAGACGAGTTGGAGGCGTTTTTCATGGAACATTCCCCGGTTTTAATTGCCCTCACCGAAATCTGGCTTACCCCAGATGTCCTCGATTCTGAAATCTCTCTCAGGGTATGCATCATTCCGCTCGAATAGAGTACAACCATTAGTTGGTGGGGGTGTCCTGCTTTTCATCCATGTGCCGGTTACCCTCCTCTACAGTTACGCGGATCCTGACCGTCAGGGAGAAGCATTGTGGTGCAAACCTAAACTGTACCGCAACGGCTACATGACCACTGGAGTCTGCTACAGACCACCAGTAACAGCCCCGGTGGCCATCCCAGATGATATGCGTCGCTTTTCATGTTCGCCCCCGGCTTGAATATGGCAAACCCGTTGTATACCCCTGAACGCTTTCCAGAATGGTCAACTTGGAACGGGTATAGCGCTAAGCTACTCGGCTAGTCGTGGGGCCAGCTATAAAGGTCGGATCCAGGCGCTTGAAATCCACCCGGTTAGCTACCGGAAACTCGTGGGGATTTGACCTAATGATGGAAGATTCTTCGTAGCGATCTGGGACCGGAACTGTGTACTGTGTTTCCACTACGAGACTGCAACTGGAAGCGCAACCACAGGCTTACTAACCGGAAGCTGGAGTTGACGGGGCTTCCGTTGGTTTATCATCTTCCAGGAGGGCGACTACTCTCTGGAATTCACTTCCGTCGAAGGTGGTGGAGGAGTAGAACGAGGTACAATTCAAACAACCTCTCGACGAGCACTTGGTGAGACGGTGGCAACTTGTAGACAGTTGAGCGGGTTGCTATTGGTATTGGCGGTGAAGAGACTCATGCGGGACGCGGCTCCTCTGGCTTCTACACATAAAAATGAAGAGAATGACATTGGCATATTTAAGAGATTCACCCAGAGTCATCGATGAACTCCTGTGGTAAATTTCAATTTTTGGTAATTTTTAATAAAAATGTAAATATTCATAGACTGTTTTTGATTCTTCATATGGGAGCTCTAGGTGAAACGTGCGCATAAACGTACGTATAAGTGATTACGAATTAAGGTGAAGATTATATAAACGCCTTGCCAGAGTGAAATTTTAGAACCTGTCTGCAGTTTGAAAAAGGTCATGAATGAAAGTATGAAAGGACCCGGGGCGGGGTGAAATCGCATGTTAAAGACCTAGGTAACCGAGGCTTTTTCGTGCACTTCACGTGTTTTCGTACAATTAAGCAAAAAATAGACCCAAATTTTGTAATTTAACTAAGGTAATGCTGTCTAGATCCCGTTTTTCACCCAATGCAGATGCGTAATTCGTGCTTTCCTTTTGGTTTTTCATACAGTTTGCTAGCAGGGTTGTGTGCACACCTGCATGGAAAAAATTGGGATGCATCCAGACATACCTGAATGAGTAAATGAAGTGTCATGGTGATTTTTTCTTCTATAGAATCTCTAATCGATGGAACAAGCTTCCAGAGCATGTTGTTTTGTCTCTAACAGTAGCCCCATTCAAGGCCGGTTTGGATAAGGTGTGGTCATTACTATTCGCTAACTTTATCTAGGATAACCTTTCTCTCCTTGTCTTATCTTGTAACCCCAACTCTTCCATACTCCCACGTCTACCGTCTTACTCCACTATAAAACAACTTTCCGCGAATAAATTCCACTCTAACATTAGGGAATGGATGTTAAATAAACCATTTTTCACTTTGCAGGAGTAAATCTGTACTCATATAGCTTCCGGAGGCATTCACCAACTCCGAGGACTTATCAAAGATCCTATCCTCTAAACGCTCATTTTGCGCTCAATTACCCATTTCATTAGCTATAAATCTAAGTATCAACACCGTGGATACAGACTGTTTTGCGGCTGTACTGTTATGAGCATGAATGAAAGTATGTGTAAAAGCCAATATGCACAAACATCAAGCTCGGTGATCAGTGTACCACGTCCTAATGCTATCCTCCATGAGTGACCCAAGCTGTGTAAAAAGTAGAGGACAGGTGGGGATTGGAAGGCCCTGTGTGAAACTGTGGTCAGTCCAACTGCGAGACCAAAAGGTGGCAGATTAGCTGATGCGTCCATACCTCATGCTGAACCCAATTGCAAATACAATGAGTGAGTGGTTCTTTCCACCAAACCAAACATCATTGATGTGACTAGGTATCATCCGGCACTGAGAGACGAAAGTGGTAACTTACCTGTGGTGAACGCGAGTTAGGGACAAAAAGCTCAACTATGGACACCGAGGCAACCACGTCTCTAAGCTCCTGTAACGTATAAGATTGCCTGCTTTGCGTGTATATGCACGGTCGAAACCCAACTGATGCGAAGTTTGAGCACAAGATGGTGGCTGACCTTCATTGGAGTGAGTAAGTGAGCTTGTGATAGCTTTTTGAAGAGGGATTCTGAGGTGAATACACCTCGAAGAAATGCTGATATCCCCTGAAGTATTTATCCTCTTTTTTCATTCTTAGAATCTTATCCACTTTTACTGTCTCCTTATGCTGACCCACAAATGCAACTCACGCAGTTATAGACTAGACCTACTCCACACTAGGCTGTTTTCCAAATTATGAATGAACATTTCTACTTTCCATTATTGAATATCAGTGAACGGGAAGAATCGTATTCGCATTCAGCTACTACAGATAAGCTGGGTAGAAGGAACACTTGGTAGTCGAAGCAACACGAGAACAAGGAGCTCAAAGTGCAAGAAACTGGACACATTTGCTCGAGCCACAAGTCCATTGACCTGACCTGACCGTTCTCAATATTTGAGTTGAATATATGTCCACAGAACTGAATAAATTCCCTTATGTGGTACTTGGAAGGTGCGAACTGAAATGAATTGAACTGTTCTGACAACATGTGAATATATTATTCAAGGGTATGGGGGTTACCGATGAATATTTTCAAGTACGCTCACATGAGGAGAGGAGGACATAGTCTTACCACCAGCTACATTCTTGGAAGCACCGTACTCCAGCATCCAACTGCAGTTCCTCATGAGGAACGAGATTTGGACGTTGTCATCACCAGCAACCTGAAAACTCATGCACAGACAGACAAATCTTCTGCTTCTGAGTGGATTATGTTGGGTACTATCTACCGATCATCTGTTCCGTTACCCCTTGCGGCTTTCAAATTGTTGTATGGCTCCAACGTACGCCCTCGATTGGAATACGGCGGTCCGTCGGCTTTGTACGGCTTCTGAGTTTGCCAAACTGGAGAGAGTTCAAACGGCTGCGACACGCCCCGTCAAAGGACTACGAGGGATCAGCTACGAGGTCCGACTGAGTGCCACGGGATTGTTTCCCATGTCACACAGACAATTGAGGTTGTAGTATCAGTGAAAAGTGAGAAGATGTAGGAGCCCGCTTCCAGGGATCAGAAATAGTCAGTATCACTGAATCATGGTTAAAAAAGGAGAAACCCGTTGCCCGTTTAAACGGGTACACAAGCCATAGGCAGGACGGGTCTGGCGGCAGACAGGGGGCGAAGTACTGCTGCTCATCAAAACTGCCCTAAACCAAAGGGAAATACAACTGAAGTTAGTTACTCCCAATATCCAACCCACATGATACTATATTCAACTAGATTGGAAGCAAATGGACGTAGCAAGCATATATATGGCCCATAATATGACGCCAGAAGAAGATACGGAGCTGCTTATGATCTTACAACAAACGAGATACCGAGGACAACAGGGAACTTCGCGAAACCTGTCACTGCCCTTAACACTTGAAGACAATATATATATATATATGAGAGGAAGACAACGTATGTTGCCCAAATATGGGCATAAGTGGCTACCTCAGGTCGGGTCACAGGACTTGAGGCTCGAGCCAATTTGTGTCCAGGTTCTTGCACTCCGAGATCCTTGTTCTCGTGCTCCTTCGACTGCCAAGCTTCTCTTTGGCCCAGCTTATCTGAAGTAGCTGAATGCGGATACGATTCTTCTCTTTCATTGATCAGCTGAAAATAGCACTCGATTTGGCCGCTGTGAAAGGGAAGCAGAATCTCCTCCGGGCTCAGATTATTCCACAGAATGTCTCAAGATCTGGAACGAATCAGCAGTCCTTTAAGCTTCCGACTAACAACATTAAAGAATTTCGGGTACTAGAAGATAGACTACAAGATTTGGAATACTGCAATCAGATCGTTTGCAGCTTTTCAGAAGTTGCACACTTTTAGAAGAAGCACATAGAAAATGTCGGCGTTTCTTGTGTTGCGGAGTTCATCCGACAAGCAGTGAACGCATTACTTTACCCTTCAATATCAACGATGGTAAACTTAAAAGGGGAAGTATAACAAGGTGTGCCTGGAGCCCACAAGCGTTGCGTGTGGAGTCGTTCGTAAGCGTTTTTCTTTGGTTAAACCGTGTTTTTTATCTTTCCAGAATGTGCCATGGCGAAGAAGTCTCCAAAAAACCAAATCCAAAGTACATAAAATAATTCAACGGTGGATCCAGAAATCAAGAGAAAAGTGTCAATGTCGAGAAAGTAATAAAGAAAACGTCCCACCGGACACCGATGAGCCGGCCCTTGTTGAAATGGACGAATAATTGCATATTTTTGGAATAAAGACATGTTTCCCATTGAATCGTGTTTTAATTATACATAAAAACGGGTTTTAGTTACATTTGTTTAATGGTTGATAAATTACCAATATAAATCGAATTTGCGGTTTACGTGTTGTTATGTCTATGGTAGCATAAGAGATCTAGTTGCAAAGGGTTGTCAGTCGTTGCCGGAAGCACTTATCCAAGGGAAATTTCTTTTTATTACAATTACAGCTATTGGCCAGAAATTTGGAAATTATTGTGCATATTATTTCCATGGAATGTTTGGATTCGGTGTGAACCGTGTAGAAAATAGCATATAGTAGTCTCAGTGGAGTCCCATTAGAGTCCCTTGGAGTCCCATAAGGCACCCAACCAAGGTGCGTTGGGACTCTAAGGGACTCTAAGGGACCCTAATGGGACTCTAATAGAACTCTATAGGGACTCTAAAAGGATAATTTTGGTAGGGAGGTCGGGCCAAGTCAGGTCACAGGACTAGCAGCTGATGCCAAACGAGCGTCCAGTTTCTGGCGCAATCGAGCTACAGTGTTATCGATGCGCTTTGACAGCTTTTGAACTTCTCGCCCCACTTAGCGGTATTTTTTTAGTTCAATTTAGTAGGAGCCACTCGAACATTTATCTAGAAAGGACTGGTATGAGCTGGTATGTTCTCTCTAGAACGCCAACGGATGAGGGACCTCGTTGAATTGTACAAAGCTCCCAGAACATGCAGCAGTCCCCCATTGGGCAGTTGTTCATCAGGCGGGCTAACAACATCCTCCGATGCCACTGTTACACACTAGAGAGAACCAGAAGCAGACTAACAATTAGACATCACTTCTTTGCAAATAGAGTAGTCCCTGCATGGAACAAACTACCAGCTCGAATAGTTGATTGTCCTACCATGAAGGCTTTCAAACTTGAGCTGGACAAGGAGTGATACCTCTTATTCCCAGAACTGCCCTAGGGATCAGGGTCCCCTAAGTTTACTGATGGAATGCATATAACAGATACTGCGCCGTCTCCCTTTCCCTTCTACCTTCCAGATATTACTCCCTCGTGGAGAATCGGAAGAAGTAATGAACTCACAGGCGAGTCAGTTCACGGACGGAACCCGCCATTACCAGGACACCCAACAGGCGAAGTCCTTTCAACGTCCTGTGATTTGAATTTGAAGTTTAGCATGTAACACACAAAAGACGGAATCAAGTTAACTTAGCCTACTCTTGATTATCCTCGCTGGTAATTGCGTATCACTTTTTCATACCAACCGATGTGCTTGCACCTACTCAACCGAGCATTACACTACTCATTACTACTATAGTAATAATGTATGCAGTAATTATATAATTAATAAATAATAAGTAATAATTAATAAAAATTAAAAAATAATAATAATTATTATTATATTAATCATTATTATTAATTATTATACTTAATAATAATAATAATTAATTATATAATTAATGCATACATTATCATATTATTGTATATTCTATATATTGTACCTATAAGTACAATATTGTACTTATTCAGTGCATGCACCCGAGGGGGCCAAATACTAATTAAAATTCACAAACGTTTTTGGGAATGCAATAAGTTATTCTTTAACCCCATAACATACACACAAAAACAGTTTGGATTTTTGTTAAATACATTGACATTTGAAAGTTTGCATAAACGCCGTTTCTATGTTTACGACCTTAAAAGTCAGTTCAGGTCAGGTCAAGTCAGGTCAGGTCCAATGTCCAATGTCCAATGTCCATTTTACAGGCGGAGAAAGCTCG
>UZAN01054996.1:0-10134 GCA_900618425.1 Echinostoma caproni | reverse complement strand
CATGAGGCTAAGGGCTGATCCCGACCGATAATCAACACACCGGCGAACAACAAACTTAACCGAAATTCAAAGGCCTTGCGTGACAGATCTCCAGAAGCTCCCACACGGGTGCTTCGTTCACGCTCCCGCGTTGGATTTACGCCTCATTGCCTTGTGGGTCAGACACTTGAGTCAAAAGCTCCGGTTAGGGTTCCCAAAGAAAAAACCCTTTGTCGGTGTGGGCTACCGCAAAGTGTGTTGTGATCGAAAGTCTTAGGCATCCATTTGGAAAACCATCTTTCCCATCTGTCCAGTTCTTCTTCTCAACCCCGAATAATCCCAGATGCCTCCTGTTTATGCCACTCATCGAATATCACTCAGCGTTTTATCATCAAGGTCAGATATTCAGAAGCTACAAGATTTTTGAAGCCAAAATCCCTTTTTCACCTAGCCGCGTTCAATGTCCGCACGCTCTATCACATTGGCCAACAAGCTGCTCCGGCTAGAACCCTCGAAACTCTCAATGTAGATGTGTGTTGTGTCTCCAAAAGACACATACAAGACCCCACTTCCATTATTTCTCTGCTTTCTTCTGATCCGACCTCAACCTCACGCTTCACTCTTCGTGTGTCAGGCGATTCGGCATCCGAAGCTCGCGGTATTGCTGGTGTCGGGATTGTGCTAAGTGCCAAGGCTGAGCGCTCGCTTCTTGACTGGATTCCAGTCAGTAGCCGATTGTGCGCTGTACGTCTCAACGGTTCAGCTCGGGTCAACAGCTAAAGAACGAAGCGTCAATGTCTATTCGTCATATCGGCGTATGCACCGACAGATTGCAGTATATCTGAGATCAAGGATGAATTCTACCAGGATCATTCTCAACTACTCTAAGGTGCTTAATCAACGGACGTCGCAGTAGTCGCCGGGGACTTCAGTGCTCAAGTGGGATCCCTGGACGAATCAGAAAGACTTCATGGCGGACCACATGCAATTCCAGCCAACTGGATGGAGAACGGGAAACGCCAACTTCAACTCTGCACGGACCACGGATTGTTCCTGTCAAACACGAACTTCTGGCACAAGAAACGCCATCGACTTATATGGAAACCGCCAACCTCTTCACAGCGCTGGACCCAGATCGACCACATCGCCATCAGTTACCACTGGAGGGGATCAATTCAAGACTGCCGCTGTTACTGGTCAACAGCTGTGGATACCGATCACGCCTTGTTATGAGCCAAGTTCTCCTGTCGCCTGGCTAGGTTGAGGGTAACGTTCGATCTGTCGGGCTCGGGGACGCTGACTTAAACTACACGCAAATCAGACAATCACTTAGTGAGACGAAAACCTCCCTTTTCTAGTAGGTAACCCAGCTCCACTATGTTTTGAGAAACCACTTTTGCGTCAATGAATGCGCTCAGGAAATCGTCGACGTGGACGTTATTCCAAACAATAGATGGTATCAAAGCGGATAAATCGTTTCCATGCTGTGAAACTGTCTGCCGAAGTGCCCAGTTTGCGCAGAATGGCAAGTAAACTGCTTCGAATGGATAAACGGTCAGCAGATAGTCTGTTCAGTTCAGTTCAGTTCAGTTCTCACAGGAAGATTTGTGTTTCTTGCCAATGGAGCGTCCAAATTCGTGTGTTTTCGGCAAGCTCCCTTGTCTTCCAACATTTTGATATGCAATTTTTCTGAAAGGTAGAATAGTGCGACGCAGTATCACATCCTTTCCTCAGGGAAAACCGCTATTCAACACTCATCAAGTGCCTTTTTAGACGCATATACAGTACTGCAGTTTACCGCTGCCAATGGCAACCGGTTCCACAATGAAATTATCCTGTTAGTGAAAAAGTTTGCCCTCAGTTGAAGCCTAGATTGGCTTTGTTGCAAACATAAGTTATATCCCAGCGTGCCTCTTTGCAGAACCCACGACAACAGGTGGTCAAACCCAGGGCCTGATATACCCTTGATAATCTTGAATGTCTCGATGAGTTCTCCTCTCATCCGCCTCCGTTTGAGGGAGAACATTTAAATCTCTGATCCACTGTTCATAGCTTTCCCCTGTGGTTCAGCGATCATCCTCGTGGCTAAACGTTGAACCCTCTCTAAGGTATTGACGTCCTTCCGAAAGAACGGAACCCAAGCCTGTACATAATATTTCAGATGCGGGCGGACGATGCTTTTGTATAGGGGGATAAAGACCTTGGGTTTTCTGCACGTCATGGTTGTACCTAGACGAAACAGTTGTCCCCTGGCTTTGTTTGCGGTTTCACACATTGAGTGCTGGGTTTGCAATCTCTTGTTTCTACTTTGCCTAGATCCTTAGCCCCGTGCACTCTTTGTATCGACAGTCCCCTTGCTGTCTCTTTATTAGTTCTGGTCGTCAGGATCTGACATTTCGAGATATTTGGTGGTTGGTCTCATTGTTCGGCCCATCGTTTTATTACCTCTGTGTCCCTTGCTACATCCCATCCAGTTATCTTGACGTCATCTGCAAACAGAAACAGGGATTTTGGAGATCCCGCGATAGGTCTTCAATGGGGAGCAGGAACAGCAGTGGTCCAAGTACGGATCCTTGGGTACACCGCTTGTAACTACTTCCTCCTCGGGTCAGTGAGCTCCTACTTGAACACTAAACGTCCGTCGTGTAAGACGGCCCCTTATCCAGCTCCTGGCTTACCCACCTATTGCTAGTACTTGCATCTTATGATCTAATAGATAGTGGCTGACCGAGTTGAATGCTTTCTGGAAGTCCAGATGGCATACCTTCACCGGAAGGTCCTCAATAATTCTACGTGTGACCTCCTCTAGAAACACCAGCAGTTTTGTCAGAAAAGATCTCTTTTCAACAAATCCGTGTTCAGCTGGTACCAATAGCCCGCTATGTTGTGGCATAGTTTTCTTCTAACTAGGCAATCCAAACACCTACATATTACTGACGTCAAAATTACTGGTCTGTGATTCTTGGCATTTGCCGGGATCGGGACCTGTGTATTGCCACTACTGTGGCCTTTCGCCAGTCGTTCGGGATAGTTCACAGTCTAAGCAAATCTTTAAATAACTCGGAGATCGTTCCCACTATAACGCCAGCCAGCAGTTGCACAATCGCTGGGTGAATTTCGTCGGGCCCCGCCGCCTTAAACCTATTGAACCCGGTCAACTCCCGGTGCACATCCTGAATTTGCACAGTGACTGGTTGCATGGTGCAGTTACCTTCGGGTGATGGAGGGTTATCTGTAACCCTGGGGATCCTGTACGTGCTTTTGAAGAACTGTAACAGTATACGTGTTCCATCGCCTTCGCTCACTGCTAATTCTCCGGTCGATGATTCCAGAGTACTAACCGTTTCCAGAGTGTTTCGCTTAGATCGGCAATATGCGTAGAAACACTTGGGATTTCGCTTGACATTTTGCGCCTAGTTTCTCTCGAAATGGCGTTTAGCTTCCTTTCGAAATTTCTGTCATTTTGCCATATCGCCTCCCTAGTTTGGTGGCTGGTTTGGTATGTCTGCTATCTAGCGTTAGTCGCAGGACCACATGATCACTATTATCCAGGGGCTTCTCCTGGATTGTTGTCCTAACGTCTATAGGGGTTCTCGTGATCACTAGATTCAGTATGGATGGCCTGTCATTTACTCTAAACCGGTTGGCTTGTGGCATGGGTTATGATAATGCGTGCTGATGTAGCCACTCTAAAAGTAATCCATCTCCGGTAACTGCCGGTGCCCTGTCACTATTTCAGTTGATCTCTGGAATATTGAAGTTCCCTAATAACGACTCCCTTCTGGCTGTGGCAAGGAATAAATGTAGCTGAGCAATGAATTCCCGATCTTCTGTTGCCTTCGGCTGCGGAGCCCGGTAGACGCACATGACGGCTAATGCTTTTTTGTCTATTTTAACTACACAACTGATGGCTTGTATGTTCGGAGTCGCTAGAAATGCTGCTGCATCCCATTGCGTGTGATCTGACTTTGGCATTATCAAAACCCCTCCCCTCTGTTTGCCATCCATCTCATCTTGTCTATAGATTGTGTAGTCATCCATCCCCGGGATGCTGTGGTGCTTCCGCATCCAGGATTCAGTTATGGCCACGATTTCTATACCTGGAGTGCACCATCAAACCTCTCCCCACTTATCCTGTATGGTGCAAGCATTGGTGTGCCACAGTGTGACTGTGTCTGCTCGAGCATGATTTCTGGACCGGGAACTCATTTCAGGAGGATCCTCGAGCATAATGCCCGAGGCGTTACCCCGTTTTTGGGGGGTTTACGGCTGTGGTCGTGGCTTCTTCTACTTCCCAAGCCATTCCACGTTTCTCCCTGGATATGGCTTTTATCGTCATTCCAACAGCCTTTTCTACCGCCGTTGCTACATCCTCGTTCGCTTTTGAAGTACTCAATCTCCGTTGCAATCAGAGAGCTGGGGACTTTGCCGCTACTGGATAGTTCGCCACTATTTTCGCCCATGTAACTGGTTCCTCAAAGCTCGCTGTGGCTTCCTCCTCTGCACTCCCAGCTGCAACTAAGTTCCTTAGTTGCGGTAGTTTATCCTGTGTTCGTAGTGGGTTAGACGTTACTATGCGGACCGCGGCGTTGCCCTCTTTACACCTATTTTGTAGTCTCTTTTCTACATATGGTTTTGCAGAGAAATTCTTCGGTACTTTTGGTGTTGATTTGCTCAAAGGCTGTCCAGCTCTTGGCACGCGAAATACTACGTATTTTGTGTGATGGGCGCTTACATTATTCCCTCTTCTAACTGAGTGTATCATCCTGTTAGGTCTATCATGGGTTACTGAGTAAGATCCTTGATCCTTGAAGCTCGTGATAGTAGCAGATCTCTTATGTTTGTATTTCGAAACATCACCCAGAGAGGCGATGGATAACGTGAGCTTTCCCCATTCCACAGGCCAATTCTATGACACTCAGTGTTTGGGGTGTTCAGGGGCAACCCTGCTAGCCTAAAAATGTTCTTCACATGGCAAAGTTCAGCTCTCCAGCTCGGTTCCGCCACCTTTATGGCTGGTTCTGCGCAATTATGCAGGAACAAGCTCCTATTCCTTCCTAACGAAACTTTGCTGTTCAGTTTCAGCAACTGAATTTCCCTCTCCAAATGCTCAACCCGTTGTACCATTTCCCGGGAGTTAGGCCAAACCTCAGTTTTATTGAAAGTCTTCTTGGCCTTAAAGGGTGTCATGGTCTGTGGTTCAACCTCACTATTTCGGTTTCCTACTTCTCTTATTTGTACGCTTTTATTTGGGGAACTAATCGGTTCCGTAGTGATTGTAAGAAGAAAAGGAGAAAATGAGGACGCTTTTCGTTCAAAATTTCTTCACAATCAACCGTGATATTTCTTTGTTTTAATTCGGATCATGCTTTACTGAGCACGGCTTTCCGCTCAGGTGTATATACGAGGTTGGTCCTATGCAAACCCAAGCAAAACATGTAACACGCTATCGCTTTGCTACTGCATTTATTTGCTGGTATCGTTTAATCGTCACCTCGGCACGTATTTGGCATTATCTAGTACTACGATACACCAATAATCGTCTACGACTCCCACTAGTGTTTTTGTCTACTTCGGGCAACGAGACACTAGGAGGTCGCGCCTTTTGAGATCCGTAAGAAGACTCATCACCCGGCCGTAAACGTCGATTAGCTCCAATGCTATACTCGTCGCCCCAAGGCAACAAAATTAGTCGCAGGGCGTCGCGATTTTCCTCGGGTATCTTGCCTTATAGGAACATTTCTTATATGTCGGCTGCCACAACAACTGCCGTTAGCTCGAATAAATTAAGCACGTCGATCAAAAGGGTGGTCTAGTCCGATCCCTGTGACAGAAAATCTTGTAGTCGTGAAGTATTTCACGGGTACGAGGCTGGGCCCAAATGGTCTCGGACCTTGGAATATTGTCGGATATCGATTGACGGGTAATGATCGTTGTCGAGATGGTGAGAGCACGGCCCAATAGTGAGGGTTACCAAAATAGAGATATAGATAATTGCAAGGAAGAACCTGAAAGGGAAGAGAGGAGAGACCCCCGTATCACGCGGCACAATCGAACGCCACGCGTATTTTCCCTGGCTTTCTGTGGTTTGTTACTGTTTAGTGTTTTAAGTACCGTAGTTGCTCCCCACATGGGCTTAAAACGTTCACTAACTATATACATATCCCAGTTGCTCGTTTTGTTGAATAGCTTTGGTGCATTGCTGACATAGTTTCGTGTCCTGAACAAGTCGCCTTTTTAATTACTCCAATCTTTTGCCGGCTATCCAATGCTTATTCGGCAATCGGTCTTATCCCATTTACCATGGTAATGGCATCTCAAACCCGTCGGGTTGATAGCGCATACCTCTTTAGACTATTGCTAGTGCCTGATTATCTTCTACGAAGGGCCCTCTTTTTTGGTCAAACTCCTTTTCATCACCCGCCGCAGGATTTGTTCGATCGCATCGTCGCCAGAAGTGGCGGTAGTGAAGTTAATTGATAGTGGCTTGCGGTTGTTCAAATATGGTGGTCCGAATAACGTCCATCCAAAAACGTTCCCCGCGGTGTATGGTTCCTTCCTGTCACCCAGTCTCTGGTCCAGTGCCCAGTGTGCTTCTGGCACATCGAATCCTACCAGGAGGTTGACCTCAGGAAAATCAGCTTCTTCAAAATGTAAATCTTTTAGGCGTGACCAGCGTGCTTCTAGTTCCCCGATCAATTCCATCGCTTGCATCGGCAGTTGGACTATGGTGAAGGCTTTCGTTGCCTTCACCCGTTCATCACTATATAATGACACTAATGTCACGCTCGTTTCATCAGCGGTCGTAACCTTCGTATCGTTCACCGTGCTAATCCTTGCGGCAAAACGTTTAGTGGTTAGAGTGGTGTCGGACCACTGTCGATAAATGCCATTACCTTCACTCCCCTCTAGATATCAGTATGCCGACTGGTATAACCCCCAGGCGCACGCTCGTCAAGCATGCGTTTCAATTCAAGAAATACGTAGGAACTGGCTCTTGCTTTAAAGGAATCAGTGTTAGTTTAGGAAGGCACTGCCCCAATGAAATTTACTTACTAGGCTTCCAAGGGCCTAGACTGATTCCACTCATGCGGCGGTTCATTCCAATATTGAAGTCTGGGCATAGTGACCGATTTATCGATCCATAGTGATGTGATTTAATTCGTTACCCGTCCGATAGAGTTCAATTATCGCCGAGTTCGTTCATTCGCGTCTCCAGAGGAGCACGAGCAGCATCTACGCGCTCTTTTCACTCGTCTTCTCCATCACGGCGTTGCAATAAACGCTGCCAAGTGCTCTTTCGGTGGACCCAGCATCACCTTCTTGGGTCACCACATCTCTGAATCTGGCGTCGCACCTCTGCAGGATAAGGTGCTAGTCATTTCGGAGTATCCGGAACCTAAATCGTTAACGCAGCCTAGACGGTTCCATGGGTTAGTTAACTTCTATCGGCGTTTCATTCCTAAGTGTGCCTCCCTTATGCAACCTCTGATGGATCTCTTACGTGGCAATCCTAAACAGTTGACGTTCACCGTCGAAGCACTCAAGGCTTTCACAGTCTTAAACAAGCCATCTCCAACGTGGCGTCTCTTTCACATTACGTTGCCGGCGCCCCTCTGTTTCTAACGACAGACGCGTCCAACATAGCTGTAGGTGCAGTCTAAAAGCAGCGGATCCACGACGCCTAGCAACCGCTCGCCTTCTTCTCTATCCGGTTGCAACCGTCCGAATCACGATATAGCGCCATTGGCCGCGAGCTACTCGCCATATACCTAGCGATACGACACTTTCGACACATGCTCAATGGCCGTCCCTTCGTCGTCTTTACCGACCGCAAGCCACTCACACGCCGTCCGCTCAAACTCCGACAGGTACTCTCCTAGATAGTCGCGTCACTTGGACTATATCACTTAGTTTACTAAGGATATACGACATGTCTCAGATGCACACAACCCTGTCTCCGATGAACTGTCACGCATCAATCTCGTCCTCCCTTCCGACAAAATCGACCTGTCTTTACTCGCCGAAGCACAAAAGTCCGACCTTGAGCTAGAAACTCTTAAGAGTATTAGCCCCCTCAAAATCCAGCTCGTTCCTCTTACAACTTCTGAGGGCAATATGTGGTGTGACTATTCTACCGGCACCCCGCAACCGACAGTGCCACAGTTTCATAGGAAGCAGTTGTTCAATACCTTGCACAATTTATCTCATCCTGGTAATTGCGCTTCGGTAACGTTAGTCTACCAACGTTTCGTCGGGCCCAAGATGAATCGCGACGTAGCACACTAGACCCGCACTTGTTTAGAGTGTCAGAGGAATAATATAAATTGACACACTACGACCCCACTAGGAGCTTTTGACTCGCGGACTGCACGTTTCCAAAACGTGCATGTCAATCTGGTTGGCCCTCTGCCACATTCTGGAGGTTTTGCATACATTCTGACATGCGTAGATCGTTTTTCACGTTGGTCGGTGGCCATTCCCCTTCCGAACTGCCGGGCCAAAACCGCCGCTAAGGCCTTTTCAGAGCGTCAGGCTGCCATTCATGAAGGCCCAACCACTGGAAATACTCATAGGGGTTCGCATTTTGAAGGAGCGTTCAAGGCCCTACTCAACATACTGGGTTTTACTCACGCCCGGTCCACTGCGTACCACCCTGCAGCTAATGGGTTTGTCGAACGGTTTCATCGGCAGCTCAAGGCAGCCCTCAAATCGCACTCCGGTTCTGCTTGGCATGAGGCTGTTCCACTTGTTCTTTTGGGCATTCGGAACAAGATAAAGGCCAACTTAGACTCCACACCGGCAGCTCTAGCTTCCGGCTGCACCAAGCGCCTTCCCGAGGAACTTGCCACGCCATGTGTGGGATCCACGCCGCAACCACGCGATAGCAGAACATCTCCGTTTATGTACCCAAAGAACTATCATCCTGCACGCATGGTTTTCTTCGTGTCGACAGCATGCGAGCACCACTGCAACCTCCGTACACTGGACCACATTGGGTGATAACCCGTAAGGATAAGTGCGCTATTATCGAAGTTAACGGTAAGCGAGAAACGGTTATCTTAGGCCGCTTCAAACCGGCTTTCATCGACAACGGCACTAAGCGTCATTCCCCCGCCTAGCCCAGCAATCCAGTGCCTCGTCCCCCATCTCCTCAGACCCTAAGCGATCCCCCCTATGCCACCATCCCTATTAGTCAAACGCGACCGTCGTGGTCGCGAACTCCATCGCCCAGTTCGTTTTGATTTCTAACTCTCTTATTATTTTACGTCTAGTATCCACATTTTGTTTCACTTTTTTATTATGCTTTCTTTACGTTATCCAGAAAACGACCAAAAATCGCAAAATCTCCAAAACCCTAACACCGACCAAATTCGAAACTCCAAAAAGTGCTTTATATGGTTTTTGTGGTTCTGCCATGCTCTCTTCTCCACATTCGCTCCCCTCTTCTACCAACAGCCATAGCGCTGTTAGGTCAGTCGTTCACCCTTCTCTTCCAGGACACCGTTCACGAAGTTGCTCACCCGAAGATCGCCTCTCCTGGAACCAACGTTCTCACCGGCTCGGGCGCGAGGAGTGGGGTTTGGGTGGGGGGAAGAGGCCACTTTTATTCCACCGTCAGACGCCTTTCGGGTTTTGGCTGGCCGGGTCCTTATTCTGGTTTGCCCCGGCCGTTTTCTTATTTAAAAGGCAGCCCGCGTGGACGGTCCCACACACCCGGCAGAAGATAAACCATTGTGTCGGCAACTAACGAGCCTACGAGCGAAGAACTTCGTGTCCTGCAGTCTTCCATGATGTCTTCTCTTCGATGCACATACGACAACAGTTGCATTTCTTCTTTCGTCAGCGACAGAGCCTGTGCATCACGCTCTTGGATTTATGAACCTGTTCCTACACTGTCAGCCGTTGAACTGCATTCACAAGCACACACCTGTGTTGACCATTTGCTCCCGTTAAATGAAACCGACTGATTTACCATTGTACCTTTGTCACCGATACAATCATTTGCTACTAAACATATGCACACCGTGTATATTTGACTTCTCGAAGGTTTGCTGCTCCTCATCAACCTTCCACGGGGGAGCTATGTAGTGACATTATCACTTCTCAACGCCATTCCCATGATGCATGTAAAGACCCCATTTTTAATCCCCC
>UZAN01054995.1:0-11733 GCA_900618425.1 Echinostoma caproni | reverse complement strand
TGTGTGGTAGTGGTCCCTGTCGCTCCATCAATCGACAGCGCCATAAGTACATGCAGTAAACACTTCAATCAATGGTAGAGTCAAAACAAGCCATAAAGGATCCCGCGAAAAGTAATGCACTCCCAGTGTCTTCACCCATTGAACCCCTTGAATAATCTGTAGAAGATTTTGAATCATGCCCGTATCAACCTTATTCCACAAAGATGACAATTGGATCATTAAAAAATATTAATCGACTTGTAACAGCAGAACATCGTATAGGCCGAAAAATTGTTTTCAACGGTTCACAATATATCAGAAGTGCCTTCGGGGTAAGGGAGAAGGGCGGTACGCGGGTGTTGCTGTGGCTGTGCGTGTGTGTTGTGTCCGGGTGAAGTTGTCCGTAATTGCCATGATAACCTTGGTGAGCCAGTTGGAGCAAGTAGAGACTGGAGATTAGTCGTCTTTGCGCACGTCGTTTTGATGTGAAACAGGAAGGCCTAGCAGTTCTACGATGGACAGTGTATGCAGGCCCTTTACCTAGAAGAGGGTTAGGATGAAAGACGGATTATTCTGCAACGGCGGCTTCCAGTCCCAATTGATAGTCTGTGCCCACTACGTCACCCGGACAAGTCCCCATTTTGACCCAACCATTGTGGGTCAGTTGCGTCGTCGTGCCACCGAATTAAGTCGCATTGTAATCGCATCTCATTGAGTATATCACCATTGGGGGTAGCAACTCTTTGTGGTTGGTTTAGGATGTGGACAAGCCCATGAGACCACGACAGTCGAGTGATGGCATAGGTCCACTTCGTTGCACACACTCAGTGTTTGTTTAGGGTGTTAAGTACAACACTGACTACTCACAATCCATCTTGAACCGACGTATATACTTTCTACATATTTTGAACATGTCGATGATCATCGAAATTCACTTTACTATTTTTACTGTAACCACATAATATTATTGATAGCAATAATGCTCACTCGGACGATGATTTTAATGAGGAACCTTGTATCACAGACATAATGTTTCTTAAATATTCCTGCCGTCAAATTGTTATCAATTCACTTTTCTAATTTTTATTCAGGGTCCTCTTTCTAGTCTATTCGAGGCTACCGTAGAAGCAAAATCCAACAAACTACGTGAACGGTTAAAACGGGTACAGCACAGTAAGTGAATTGACGTTGTTCATACGAAGAAATAATAGCAGTGTGACCAAACGCATTGGCGGAGCACTTCGCATCACCATCACTTCCACCGCCACCATCACCACAACCACCACCGTCATCATCGTGAGCTTTATTCATCTCCAAATAAGGCTCATACATATTCAAGTGAATCCACTAAGCTCCACAGGGCGATTGGCGCTTCAGCCGACACACGTCACTGATTGGATCGGGCTTATCAAAACCTAGTCAGAATGAACTCTCCACAAACAGACAAAAGTACACTTTGAGTGAGTCAGCGAGCGAAGTAGATAGGTTCAGGTGGGGTGGGTCGTCGCCTCCCACCCGTTCGGGAACGCTGTGCCTTTGACCGTTGACCGAGAGAGCTTCAACCGGAAATGAATGAGGCCGGCCGTATTAGACCTCGGTCGGCTGGGTAGGGAGGCGAATCACGTGAAGATGGATAGGTAAATCGGTTGTCACACTCATGCTTGGAGGTTGGTGTGATTCACCAGGCCCTCAATAACCTAGCGAGTAAATCATACTTTGATGCCCAGGTTCCCTCGAGTAGTAATGCCTCTTTTGATCGAAATCATCCATTCATTATTATAAATAAAGTAGTTCGTAACCTATGACTTGAATTGACTTGACTTGAATGTATTCAGGCTGAAAAAGATCTCGTATCGATGAAAAATGATACAAAGAGGAACAGGAACCTATGCGACGAAAGTTGAGAGACGAAGGGCGAAGCTACTGATGCCAAGTCATTGCCCTTAGAACTGCAGGTAAAATGCAGTAGTCATCCCAGGGATTACAGTGAAAAAATTTAATTTCTAGCAGGTCGTAAATGATTTTACATTTGATCCTGCTATCCAGGTGAAATACTGCAAATTCTTTCACTGTATCGGACTACCGTTACTAAGCATCTTGTGCCATTCAATGACAGGAATACGATTTTAGTTTAAAAGAAGCATTGCTATTCGTGGGAACCTGGGCATCAATGTGTAGTTTACTCGCTAGCTTATTTGGGGCCTAGGCTGCATCCACTCATGCAGTGAATCGTGCCCACGTCGAACCATGAGTATGGTGATCATTTTACCAATTCATCCTGACGTGATTCTCCTCCTTACCCGATCGACCGATGTCGAAAAGGGCCAGCTTCATTCATTCCTGTTTGACGCTCAGTCAATTAACGACCCGGGGGAGGGGAGGACGACCCATCTCCTCCCACCTGAACCCACTGAAACCACCTACTTCGCTCGGTAACTCAATCAAAATGTTCTTAAATGCTGCGGAAATATTTGTGACGACCAATAATGAGCGCTAGACAGCTTTTTCATCCTGTTTGGGAATCGTCAGCAGTGTTTACATTTGTGATCCTGTCAGGAATCGAACCGCGAACATTTGGGTTCTCAGATCGCCCAGAGAGAAAGGAAGAACAAAAACCATCTGACTATCAGACCCGTGTATGTTCGAATGAATGCGTCAAGCCCTAAACAACATGATAAGAGCGACAATCATAATAGGTCAAGGTCAATGATACTGTCTGTTCATCTGCTGACCATTGGCATCCATGACACCTTATTCCTGAGCGACACGGACGACGGCCGTCATCTCGTGCGGAAGGTTTAATCAATTTAGAGTATTTAGTTTCCCAAAGAGTGAATCCACACCTAAGAACATCAGAAGGGTCTGGTTCCTTTGAACAACCGAATAGGCTAATCCACACTTGCTACTCTAAATACACTTAAAGTGTACTTCTGTTTGTTTGTGGAGAGTTCATTCTGACTGAATGAAATTCGGACAGACCCGATCTGATCAGTGACGTTTGACAGCAGAAGTACCAATCACTCTGTGATTAACGTGGATGCATCTGAACAAGATTACAGAGATACAGTAACACAATGACATTACAATAAGCAGACCTAATAAAGAATCAGGAGTTCCTCAGACGAATTGTTTCCATTACCTCACTATTTCAGATGCATGCAAGTTAATCAGTGTACATGGAGAAGAAGATAAATGATACAGTGACAAATCATTTTTGAATAATCTCAAATCCTTGAAGAACCCAGACCTTACATTCCAATCAGTATTTGATCATTCCTCACCTTCACGGATTACCTAATGTTCGCAAGACTGGTCTGCCACTGAGACTAATCTTGTCTATGGTTAATTCATCATACCATGAGAATGTCGTATGGCTCTGCAGAATTCTAGAACCCATGTGTCAATGGTTTACCAAATAAAGCTTGAGAGACACAGTTGAGTTCGTGAACATCATGAGGGAAAGAAACCTGAAGAGTGGGTACATGTTCTCGCTAGATGCAACGTCCTTGTTCACGAATGTACCATTCTTCGAAACGATTCATGTTATGTGCCGTTACATTGACACTGAGCGAATACTGATAGGAATATGAACGAAGGAGTTGAAGGAAGTACAGCTGAGACGCACATTAAATATTCAATTTCTAGTGGACTGGAAAATATACGGTGTTGGAACAAGAACTTAGACACATGGGTAACATATTCTGTCTAATAGAGAACGTTTGAAAATCAACAGGCGTGCTCCATGTATTTATTGAGTCTCATGAGGCGATTAAATTCACTTTGGTAACACGAGAAGTTGACAAATTAATAAGAGACTTCCCAGAAAAGATAACAAGTAATCAAATCGTCGAGTACACAGAAAGCAGACTTGATCAGGGCAATATACAAACATTTACAGCTTCTTTTTTCGGTGACTCATCAACTGCCTAATACGTCACATTTTATATCACATCACTTCAATGTGTCGCTGGTATAGTCCGGGAATTTACAGATTCGTTTCAATTGAACAAAAAAAATTTCATTCATAGTTTAGGATCACAAGCACGCAAAATCTGCTCTGGCACTGCGCTAAATGAAGAACTGACAAAAAACAAAGACGTTCTGTGAGAAAACGGTTATCTGAACCTGTTTGTCGAGAAAAACTTTCGGCAGAGACCACTGTTCTAACTGGACAACGAGGATCAGAGGAAGAAACTATTCCTCCGTTCATCTTTTCACGGAAATGCTGTGTTCATTGGCTCGCACTTAATCGGGGCCAGCCAACACCGGTCACTGCGATAGTGGTACACACTTCAGGTGTGATTGTAATTCAGCATAAGTCGGCGTACCGCGGGGCAACTATCCCCAAGGAAAATTAGAGGCACATGGATCATCACGTGGAACAGTAGTCCCCGCTGCTGGTACCCCTATTCCCCCGAGGCAGCGCGCTAACACATACAGTGCGATTGCTCCATCGTTTCACATTGTCTTATATCCATCTCACCTGTGACCTTAAACAACTAAATTCCCTCTGACCCGTAATGCCATCTGATTAGATAATTTTTCGCGATTTACGGCACTTGGAATCCCTCATCCCAACACGAAACTGTCGGATCACCGGCTTGTACATCTTGTAATGCTCTTGTTGTCACGTCCACTCCATCCGTGTGCTGATGGCACTCCTGCTACATAGTCGAAGTTCAGTGGGCGTGCCTGACACTCACAGCTGTAAGCAAAGTGTGGTTTCTCGCTCGGGTTAGCTGGACAAGCACCAGGTCCCTTGTTGCGGCTGAACCATTCGACCGTTCGATAAATGAACCCGATCGGTCGTGTGATCTTCTGGTCGGTATAAGAGGAGGCTAAGTTCTGAATCGGATGCTGCTTAAGTGTTGGTAAAGTATCACCACAGGAGAATAAGTTGGGGAATGATGCGTCATGTGGGAAATTCGGAATAGAAAAAGTTCAAACGATGATGCCACTGAGCCAACGCTTGACTCGTCCAAGATACACGCACTATTTTTCTGAGCGGGTTGGGTAAACAAACAATCATGATACAACTTTGAACTTGTCTTGAGTACGGACTACAAGACTCCTTTTATCGGTGCTTAAGGATGATAAAAATCAAGATAGTAAATGACAAATAAAGCTATGTAAATCGGAATTCCTTAGCGCTGAAATTGCTATTTCTGGTCGTACTAACCAATAAGTTTTACTGGTTTGTTTGACATTTCCAAATAATATTCGGGTAGGCCAGGGAAGCTTTACCGCTTGCAAAAATTGTTTTTGGGCACACAGAGGGGGGGGTTGTGCAGTTCAAGTTTAACGATGAGATCTATCGACAAAAGGATGGCGTAAACATGGGGTCTCCGCTGGGACCGATTTTCGCGGATTTATTCATGGCGAAGCTTGAAAACACTGAATTACAATCATCCATCGAAGACTGTGTACTATACACACGGTACGTAGATGACATTTATTGTGTGATCGGTGCAAAATCGAATACAACGGAACTATTAAACAGGTACAACAATGCGCTTCCCAACATAACATTTACTTTAGAAATGGAGTGCAACCACAAATTGCCGTTTCTAGATGTCTGCATCGACCGTCGATCAGATGGTTCGGTGCAGCGTTCCGTGCATAGAAAGGCAACGTGGAAAGACCAATACATTCATTTCCGAAGCTTTGTTCCACTGAAGATAAAAAGGAACCTGGTCCGCTGTCTAGCGAATGGGGCAAGAAAGATCTGTAATGAGAACACGCTAGAAGAAGAGCTCTGTACTGTAAAATCGATCTTTGCACATAACGGATATCCGGAGCGTTTAGTCAACAAGATGATTCAGTGCACGGAAAACTCTGTACAAAACACCGAGGTTAAGAAAAATCCGTGTACATTTCTTCACCGTTCAAAGGGGACACATCAGCCGAGATCATATAAAGAAGATTATCCGACGCAATCGATAGGACTTTCTATGCATCTAAGCTTCGTGTGTTGGTTGTTCACGTCCAAGCCAATTGTGTGTTTGCGACTGAAGGATAAAGTTCCAGACTCTGTGTATTCTTATTTACTTGTTCCTATGGGACAACGTACATAGGCCTCACGGTTAGGCGATTGTCCGAACGGATTCGTGAACACCACCCCGCGTGGCTGAACACCGGAACGATTAAGTCACTCACCAGTGCAGTGGTTTCACACCTAACTGAAACAAATCACACCGTGAACGTGTGCGAGGCTTTCCGACCCCTGTACAAAGTTCGTGGGCGACTATCGAGGCAGGTTCACTGTCGGATGTTGGCTAAGTCAGAAGCGGTGGGCATTCGTCTGCACAATCCCCCGCTGTGTGCCCAAAAACAATTTGTGCCAACGCTAAAGCTTCCCTGGCCCACCCTCCATACAAACCGCATCGTGAGTAACCTCGATGATCGGATGAGTGGACAAACAAACATGTGATCGTGGTGAACCCGATTTCCGGTCTCACGATAAAATCGTTTCTAGTAATCTGTTTTTATTTTATTTTATTTTCCCATGACAATTTTATTCCCAAATAGTGATATATATTGAGATGTAGTGGCATAAATACGAATCTCTGAAAACGAGCTTGTTCGCCACTCTGTTGTTTTGTTTGAAATGTGCTCTGTGGGATTATTTCAACAATATTCGGGTAGATAAATGCCAATTCCAAGTTGATAATTCACAACTATCTAATAAGACGTTTAACCAAGAAGACCGAAAGAGGGGCTAAATAGGTGAAAACCATTTTTCAACAATCTTGGCTGTATTTTCAAGTGGTTCCGATAATCAGGTTTCCGCAGTAGTCAATAGTCCAAGAATTGGTGCCGGTTCTCACAATCAAAGGATTGATCTTCTCCATGACCCTTTTATACTTTTCCTCGTTGGTTGCACTAGGGTGTACAATTATCATCTGCTAAAAAATAGTCCAACATAATCAGTTTGAGGAAATCCATTACCCGGGGTCTTCATTCAACCAAGCCTGGTAATGGACTGACTGCTATAGTCATTTATTCACAATTCATTCGCTTTTTTCCAAGTCAAATTTTTTATCACGAAAATTTCTTACATGCTCCTGCTCATCTCGTCCCAAAGGGTAGAATCGTAGTCGAATGTTGTCGTGATTACAATGAGAAATGTCATATGTAGTTCCGGGTATCAGAATACCGCATGATATAACCTTATTCCACTGTTGTATATAGTTTCATTAGGGTTGAAACTTTTCATTAAGTTTCAAAGGGGAAATCCGTCCTGTATATTGCAAATGAAGCGTGAACTGAAAAGCTAGGAAGTACTGAACAATTGTTTCAACCTGACTGGTTCTCATCGGCAGTGCAAATCCATCGACCAAAATGGGGATCGAACCCGGGACCTCATGGGCAGAACGTAAGCATGCTACCCACTCTCAACTTAAAAAGTTCAACACTTGAAATAAGATCGATGTGCGATCAGTGAGTACTCCAGGTGGTGAGTACTCTGATGGGAAGTTTGTGACCAGCATTTCCTTCAACAGTTTGAGTCCGTTAATTTGAATAGATGTCTCCTGAGGTAGAAGTTGGGTGACAATGTTAGCAGCAAAAAGTTTAGTTGGTTTGGGTTCTGCAGTAGCTGATACAGGAAAAACCAAGCTCCTCAAATTCAACGGTATTGGGTGGAACGTAATCCCAGTGAAAATAGNTAGCTGTTCCGTGTTGACGGTTGGAATCACTTCAGTGAAAAAAGTCAGTGCAACCGGCTCGAGATAGGTCATCTTATAACATCATAATGATATCAGTTGTGTTCAACCACCTGCAATGACGGACCGTAGTTAATCGTTCCGAAGAAAATGCCACTGGACAGACGTTAACCGTAGTTAATACGCATTAGGTAATAGTCATAGAACAATGCCAAACGAACCGCCGCAGCACACATTCATTCAATTACGAATTAATAACTTCCAGAGGCTTCATTTTAGAGTATCGACAGAAGTCGTGGGATATTGAAGCACACTTCCACTAATTCAATTATTCAAAATTTGCACTGCTTTTGTATTTCTGTCTCTTCTTGTCCGTTTTTTTAAATTTAGGTTTCAAAAGTGCCGGCGCCGCTTTAGCCCGATCAATAACTACAGAAACAATAGCATACATGGGTTTGCAACCAATCTTCGTTCCGTGTCGTAAGCTATTTAGTTCTGCCAAATCAGTCTCATCCCAAATGCTTGTGGACGCATTGTGCAATCCGATTTTTACGGATATACGAAAACAGGGCATTTCATCTGGACAATTTTTGACCATAACCGAACATGCACTAGGCCAAACGGAGTCGGACACACCAAGTCGCGTTGATTTAATTCCCCAACGGGGCCGGATATCTCGTAATTCATCCCACCACTCGGAAAGATCAAACGTTTCAAGGTATCGACTTACAGAATCTCGACACTGGCGTTCTGAACATGTTTCCTCAGACGGCGCCAATCGAGATTCCATGGACACGAGTAACATTCGACCGCATGCGGCTCCCGTTTCTAAAATAGATAATAATTGGTGGCGTCATCTGGGCTATGGCAGATCACATATAAACCTGGAAAACACGACGGAATTCTATCAGCAGTTCAGTGAACGTTTCACTGCAGATTTTCCGACTACTCCGGCATTTCTGATCGGGCGCCTGCAAACAGCTTTGCTGAGAGCAGTGAATGTGTACACTCACGAGGTTCGTACCAGTCGTCTGCGACTATTTTGTTCTTTGGGGAGATTTGTTTTTCCACTCTAAACCAACGTTCATTGGTTTTAGTTCTATCACAACATGCTCATGTGTGAAATGTGAGATGATGCCATTCCATAATAGGGCGAAATAGTACTCGCCGCTTTGTGTGTACTGGTTGAATGTGCTGACTTTACAGTACAGCTTGCGATAACGAGTAACCTCGGTGAAATTCTCTGTAATGGTGGCTGTCCAAGAACAAAAAAGGAAGCTCAGGTTAGAGGGATACTTTCTTTCTGTTGGAGCCCCAATTTACTTCGAAAGTGTACAATGACATTTTCAGCTATCTAGCAATATATATTTGAGTTTTCGGTTTCATATTTGTAAATCGATAGCTATGAGTACACAGCACTTACGCACAACTTTGTCTTCCATTACAATGTTCCTAATTATCTTTAATCAATATTTGTATTAGCGTGACCTTGAGTGTATTAGCTCGAAGGTCGAAGCTCAGAATTGGAAAGTATTTAGTGACAAGCAGTATAGAAGTTCATTCAGTCTAATGAATGATTACTGATTTACGAGTGTTCATTCTGGTCAACCAAAATATTTGAAGTAATATATCGTTTTCATGCGTTGCAAAGCAAGTATACCGATAAATGGGGCTACAAACTGTCCTCGTAAAATCTGTTATTACGAGGGGCATAAAACACATTGCGAGAAGCGTCGACCTTAAGGTGTGCGGCTCGTTGAATGGGCGCTTTGTAATTTCATCATATCCAAGCAGAATGAAGAATCAGAGTTCTTGGTAAAAAAAAAGTGAACTGGAGACGCAATTTATTCGGGAGACGCACAAATCCGAAGTCGCAGTTCCTAATTTGTACAATTGCTTTGATGTACACGAAAGTAAAAATCTGATGCATAATCAAGAGAACTTCTCCACGAAGACATCAACACGGAGGAAAAACCCAACCACATCGAGACAAAATGATGACTACTCTCGGTCGCAGCTGAGGAAGGCTACAAATGAAGCATATTGGGATCATTCTGAACGGATTAGCCGTTATCACCATCATCACCGTTCGGAAAGGGATGGCTAAATTTGAATTGCAGCCGAAGTCAGCTGATGCAAACAGCTAATGAACACCCAACAAAGGAAAGGTACGAGTAGATTTTGCCAAGAATAATGGAGAAATATAAGGGCAATGTTATCTATAAATCAAACTGCAAGGAATGCCTAAAACATTATGCCGGACAAGCGAGAAGAAAACTATTAGCAAGGATCGGAGAACATCCATTGACAGTCAGGAGGCGTGACCTACTATAACTGATTTCACTCCGTGAATATTAAGAACGTCAATTCGAATTCGAATGAATGAAAATCATCGATCATACCCGGTCAATGCACACCAGAAAATTTCTCGAGGCTTGGCACACTTCAATCAATTCAATAAAGAGACACATCGAACTGGATCACTTGTACGTCAAAGCAAATCATCGATTGAGTGAAGCAACAAACGGTCACGTAGTGACTCAGAAATGACCGAAAACCGTAATCCAGAGGGAAGAACAACCCCCAACACGGCCCCGTTGAACCGGTTCATCTGTGATCCAGATCGAACACAACGAGAACCAGGGGCAAAACTACGCGGTGGAGTTGAAAATTTATAAGCAAACGGGCATAAGCAGAACACTGGCACTTCACAAGCACTGAAGATGTTACCTCGGCTGTTGATGAAACGGTTGGAACCAAATTTCCTGCCTCGGCGAACAGGCCGAAATGAGTTTATTTCACCCGAACCGATTTTTAACACATTTCATTCTATTAATTCTTCCACTGTATCTTTGTACCACTGTTAAGTATCTTGTCAAGCATGTCTTTCTACTCCCGAAATATGTGCATTGCGTATCGTTCCAAGGAATTGATGTGATTCGAAGGAACCCTCGGCATCAATGGTATTTACTCAATAGGTCATTGAGGCCCCAGACTGAACCTACTTATGCCTTGAGCATGCTGACTGATTTATCGACCCATCTTGACACAAATCACTTGCGCACCAGGTCGATCAAGGTCAATTAACATCGGGTTCCTTCATTTCCGTTTGAAGCCCATTTGATCAACGGTCAAGGACATAACGTTGCAGTGTGGAGTGGGTGATGACAGAAGCACCAATCAATCACGGTTTGAGGTTTCTTTGAAATGCAGTTGATTGCAATTGTTTTATTTGAACCGGTAAAGGTATAGTTTTCCAAAGAAATCAATTTCAGCGGTCACAAATAGTAAATATTCGTTCCAACTGATGGGTTGGGTGGGTGAGTTCGTCAATACTTAGCTCCCGTACGGGGCAGTTTGGATAGCGCTAAATTTATTTCACTGATGAAGCAGGTTTTCGGTGACTGCCACGCTCACAATGCATTCGAAAAACGCCATAATTTTTTCAAGACGAAGCTCATTGTTACATCCCACGTATGATTTGTCATGAAAATTGTTAGATCTCTCTGGGCATTGTATTTTACATTTCTGCAGTCTGACTGTTAGAGAAATGTCTGGGAGAAAACTGTCAAATACGATTTGATCGTCAACTTGGTGAGCTTCATGTTAAAACGACTGGCCCAAATGCTCAAAAATAAAAAGAGCATTGACAATTCGAAAGAGCAATACCTGTGTCAAGCCTCAATCATTTTCACACATACATTCTTGTGATTTTTTTCTACTGAGGTTTCATTATCCAGCAATCGATGCGCCAGCAACCGTGGTCAGTATCGATAGATCATATAGTTAAGTGGTATTCGAGTAACATAGGCAACAACATAAACCGATACCATTGTGGATATGATGCATCCAATATGAGTTGATACTATGTTGAATCCCGTAAATAAGGCTCACAACGCTAGACGTTGGGGGAGGATCAGATGGAAGTCAGGGTGTCGCGCGAATTCAATCAATATCAAGTTCCAAAGTTGAAAGAAACTTCTGGTGGTGAGAAATTCAAGGCATTTGCACCTAAATTATATATATATATATATATATATAGATATATATGACAGTTTGGTAAACAACGATGTTGATTGTTGTTTTTGTA
>UZAN01054993.1:0-12097 GCA_900618425.1 Echinostoma caproni | reverse complement strand
TGATCAAGCTAAAACCTAGGATGAGGGTATAAAACCCCTAACCAGGAGTCTGGGTCACATAGGCCCCGTTAGGCTCCCTGGATGGGGACCTCGGGATGGTCGTACCCGATGTTAGAGACACCGAATGATATGGCTGGATGTCGTAAAGAGTGGCGTTCATGCATCTTCTCAATTTCTTTGTATCATTAATCCACTGAACTGTTCAATTTTCTCTTCGACCATACTTTCAACCTCTTCTGTCTTTCTCCTAATATTTATCCAAATGGGCAGCCGAAAGATGACTACCGAAAGCGGCACACGACATTTCATGTTTAACGGTTTTACCAACTGAAACTTGCGCTATATCTTGAATCAATGAATTTCGCAGATTGTTTCATTCCAGCCATAGGTATGTAATGCTCTCAAGTGGTAAACGTACCCCAGGAGCGGTATGCCATGTGAACGGTTTGTTTCGTTGTTGGAAATAATAAAATGTATTGTCGTGAAGACGTCAGCAACAGTGATAAGAATTACCTCGGCCGAATGTCGTTATTACAGAAGTTTATGTTTTGGTCTTTTGAATTTTCCAGAACACTGCAATTGATATGCAGTTAATCCCATGTATTGAAAATCAATGATCATGCAGATAAATAAGTTTTTCCGTTTATTTCCTGTACCCTCTTTTTCCCACAGAAAAATGCACATTCATAATGTTCTCACGTTGAATTGATAAAAAACTGCTAGTCTTACGTAGTATGAATCTATGGTTTTTCATATTCCAGTATGAAGTATCAGGCGATTTCAAGCTGTTTCACCTTATCTGCCGTTGGTGCTCGAATCCCATGTCCTAGGATTGTATTGACTTGTTGGATTAATTCTGTGGTTGAATTTCTCTATTTCAATAAAGTTGGCTACATTATCTTTGTAGCAATGGAGACTGCTTCACCTCACACTGATACTGTCATTATTCCATCCCATTCAGAACAAAGCTGGAGCGCATAATTTAGCTGTTGTCAGTCGTCGAAAAATATATCTTATGCTGCTGTGCTTGCAGTTTAAATTCATTAAATCCACTCATTGTAGTGAAACTAATCGATTTGTTTTGGTTTTTATGAATAATTGCATGAGTTGTTGACAAACTATGATTTTTTGGTTGAATTCCCGTCCCATCAAATACATTACCTGTTTGTCCTAATTTAACTGTGCTCAGGGCCCAACGTGCTGGGATCATCCTGAGGATATTTTAAGAAATGGTTGTCTGTCCCATTTTCCCAGGTTTCTCCACTTTTCTCCAACACTCTGTATACGAAGGAGAATTGTCTTATCTCCCAAGTGCAAATTACAAAAGTCATGTTCGAGATGGCGTTATTTGTTCCCATGGGTGAGTTGAATACAATTTCATTTGAAAAACCCCGTGCACTGTTGTACTTTTAATCAAAAGTATTATTTTATTCATGAAATATTTTTCTCCAGCCTTGCTATTCTTGCTTATAAACCTGAAATCGACTCATGAAAGGCTGTTTTCCTCGTCTAATGACCAACTCAACCTTGACGAGTTTATTCATTCACTAATTGTTGCGACATCAGTGTTTAACGGACTCTCTTTCAAGCTTGTAGCTACATGATCATATATTTGTAAGCACCAAAGGTTTTAACCCTTAATTCATTGAGTCATGCGTGTGAACCTAATAAGAAACATCGCGTTACTATTTTGTTATTCTAAATCGATCAGAACGGTTATGGAACCTGTCGTTCCTCCGAAACAGTTCCTGATTCACACCAGGCACCCCACTGTCACGTTTATTACCAAAGACTGGTCTGGATATATAACACCAGCCACGCTCCAGTAACTTCTTGTTAGGCGCTATAAACCCTGTGGAAATAGTTGGATTTCTCCAATTATGGTGATTCGTAGCTTCATTCATGTATATGAGATGCTGCCGGTAAACCAAGCGGATGATATCAGATTATTCATCCTATAACTAGAATGGGGGTTTGAGTCCAAGCGAATCACTATTAGGTAAAATAATCCAATGCACTGGATATCGATTTCGCATTATTGGTATTGTTTGAGGAAGTGTGCACTTGATGTAGGATTGCGATATCTATGGTGTACCGAACTTTACCAACCGGAAATAAACACTAACTGTGTTCTGTTACCACTTTTGTCGGCTTGCTAGAGTACATCATTGTTTCATTCGACACATTTTGGTCACTGTGGAGAAAAATCAGAGGAGACCTTTTTAATCGCAATATTTGAGTCTGTGATAATTTTAATATTATACTTTTAATTTCACTCAACGGTTGTTGTTTAATTACTTGACTGAACCTATGTTTAACTCACTTATGCTAACAGATATCTGCAACGGCTTGACAAAATGATTCCCCGTATTAAATAAACCATTGTATTTCGGTCATTCTTTACGATGACAGTCCTTTCGAAGTACTGGATATTTGGAAACTTGAACTATCCTGTCTCCTTGCTTTTTCAAGTGCTATCCAAATTTCGTGCTCAGCTGAGGTGTTTGCCCGAAATCAGCTTATCCGGGTGTCGGGCATTTGTTTACCGTTATTCCACGATTCGTTTATCGACTATCACACACACAGTGATTTGAATGCGTACACTACGTAAGCTGTTCCGGTGTGCTTCATGCATTTAAATAGACACACGTTAGCACAGTGAGCAGGTATTTTGAATTCACATAATCGCTTTGTCGGCTCCAGTCAATGCGGCAATAAGATTTCCTTTTTTCCTTCAATAGTAGCATTAGGTTGTATCACGTTGGAGACGGAGCACTGTTTAAATTGAAGGGCTTCGATCAAAATATCACCGTTCCTTCTTCCTAATAGCACTGTCATCGTGCAATACTTTCGGATTCCCTTCCGTTTCTTTATTTGAAAACGAATGCCGATCTCAAGGATCTTTTGTGCCAGGCGCTTCGGACTGCTGCCGTCATGTCGTCAGTTTAAATGGTTGTCATCATGTGCTAAGATTTGTTAGATTGTTGTGGCTTGCGTCTCATTATGATGTTTAGGTCATCATCTTCACCTCGCTACACCCATGTGAAATGCGATAAGTTTATCAAGAATGAGCGTGTGTGGTTAATATGTGCATGTCTATGCATTGATAACAGTCCATTTTGTTCGTTCGTGGGACGGTTAATCATGTGTATTTATGGAAGACAGATGTTTCATGAGAATGTTTCCCATACATTATCAGAACCACCATTAATAAATATCTCCCAAACCGTTGCATGTAAACTCATTCATTCCAGTAGAGTTACTTTTGAGCCGTTTGATTTTCTACGAAAACCTTGTTTTCTGTTTAAAGTGGATCATCTGCACTACTCTTCATCGTCGCTATGATTTGAGTAAATCTACCGTGTAGTGATAGTGTACGATCTCTGTGCGGTTGCCCCAGTTCTGTTACTTTCCCGAGGAGAAATCATTGCTTGTAAATTTCTCCACTTCGATAGTTAGCTTACAAGAAAAAAATAAACTATTTCTAGTTTTTCGTTGGATAAATTTGACTAGCATGCCTAGTTAATAGTGTCTTCACATATGTTACAGTGCATAAAATCGAATCGCTATTCTTCGGATACATCTCAACCCTCGTTAGCAAATACGTTTGAATGTAGAGCTTGGGTATAATGTTGACGAGCTTTTTTGAACTGAAACAGTATGCCAGAACAGTATTGGCTAGAGGTAACCAAAATGAATTTCAATCTGATAGGAGAATGGCCATGGGAAGTCATGTGAGGCAGTAACGCGTACTTAAGGTTGCTTTGGGTATGAGCAAAATTCAACCTGCGTATGCTCAAATTGACCAGTGATACTTACCGACTGGGGTGGATGGAGCAGCAAGTCAATCATTCGCGCATTTTTCTTGCTCGACAGTTAACCTTATTTGTGCTTCATAATTTTCGGCAAAAACTGTAATATCCAAACTGGCGTGGAATCGTTTGATTCGTTACAAGTACGTAATCGGATTATGGAATAATTTTGGATAAACGAAAACCGGAACTGAAATTCCGAGAGGTAGCACTGGACGGCTCTATCAGCCACGTAAATCCTTCTGCCAGGCTATGGTTTGAATTCCGAACACGAGAATTCAGTTTGGGAAAAGTGTTATCCTACTTTTGATTTTTGTTTTCGTTCACTGGTTTTCGAGATTGAAATCTCGTTTGATTGAATTGCGTCACGTCTTGTTTGCCCCTCTTGGTTACCTGTTCTTGGGACGTAAATTACGTGTATTAATCCATGCTAACTTGCAAACTTTACCCACTTCATTCTGGGGTACTTTTAAGAGGAACGGACCCGAGATGAACACAATTCCTTTACACATGTTTCGATAAACACTTAATCCCTCTTATCCTAATGCTTCCAAAGATACGTTCATTGGCGATTCCTCTTCGGCAACTGGCACGTGGGTAACTGCTTACTTTAGCAGCTGACCAAATCCTCTAATCATATTGAGAGATAATTTTTTATTCACCGACTCGTTTAATGAATTTATTGGCTCTTTTTACGAGGCTGCTAAATTCGTCACTGTTCCTTTCAGTCGGCACACTTTTTGTTAATCTTGTCTCCACTCTCTATGATGAGACATATGCGAAAATTTCTGTACGAAACTTCTTTTCTCACCTTTTATCTAATCAGCTGCTCCGTTTGCTCACTCACTCGACCTGCTTCATTCAAATTAGAATTGCCCGTTGAAACATCGGAACGCGGTTTCCTAAACATTTCCATAGATCGACGTACTCGCGTGAAACAGGCACGAGAGAGAGCCCGAACGNACGATATCCCTGCCAAGCACCTGCTTCCCTGTTGATCTGCCCTTAGCCGATTCGGACAAGTCCACGCAGGTTACGGAATTCTCGGGAGCTTATCCCTCTACAGATCATGTTCCTAATACATTGCAAGTTCCGACGTTAAACGACCAAATCAAAAGCCGGTCGTTCGAAGGAGGTAGGTTACTGTGCTCTGAAAGTAGTATATTCCCAGTCGATAGAAAGACTCTTGAGATTTTCAGTCTTTAGTAATTAACAATTCAGATCTACCCAACTGGATCAACGCCGGTGTTTTATTTTGCACGAATCAGTTTGATATAGCAAGAGTAAAGTTAGATAAACTGAACACCTGAATTCTGTAAAATACCAACTTGATAGAACTACTCATCCTCTTTCAATTATTTATTATCTAACCCTTTTTCCCTATATCCGCCTACTTGTAGGGTGGTCAGTTGACATTCCATCCAGCTCCAAAAAATTGAACGAATCAGGACAAATTAAGATCGTTTGCGCATCTGCCATGGATTTATCCAAACCCGAGCCCTCTGATCAACCATCTTGGTCCCTACAAGGTTGCCCTAAGGGTTGGAAAACAATCCGTGGTACTTTTGTAGCTGTCAATGCATTTCTCATAAGCTGTCGTTGTTCTCGAGCTGCAAGTGGTCCGTCTCCTTGGGCTCATCTGGGCGACGGCTGTATCGATCTCATTCTAATACGCGAATGCTCTCGGGCAAAGTTCCTTCAGTTCCTTGTTCGGACCGCGAATGTGTCCGTGGATATGAACAACAGTAGTCAGAGTCCGTTCGAATTACCCTTCGTTACCGTGGAACGTGTTTCCGCTTTCAAGTTTCGGAACTCTCCAGCTTCAGATACGGAAATGCCTGTCTTCGATGATTCCAGAGCTCCTTGTGACGAAGACTCGAGGGAAGCAATTTCTCCATGGTCTCAAACGGTTGATGAGAAACCGAAAAATAAATCCTCCTCTGGGTCGGGCCAGTCGAAACGATCCATTTGGTGCGCAGATGGGGAACTGTTGCATCATGAAAATATCTCGGTGCAGTGAGTAGCTATTCTCACGAATATGGTTGAACATTCTCAAGTTTAGTTCTTGTCAAACTCCACTTGCCTCATCCGGGATTAACGAATAATTTTGTTTTTCTTTCATTGTAAGTGATTTATGTAGATCCAGTCTGTCCATTCACTTTTTTCTGGCTGATCTGTCCACTTATCCATCGAATGTGGAAATATGGCTCTAACGATCGTTTTGGTCTGTTGCTGTGAAAGGTGGATGGAATAGCACTGTAAAGTTTCTACGTTTACCTCGCACGTGCGTGCTGTTTGAAAAAATTATCTTTTCTTTGCCATAGTAGAAAACATAGTTGTCATAACTCAATGAATCATCTGTTAGATTACGTTTCGTAGGAGTTAGAAATGTGCGTCATCATTCTAGAACTATATGAATTGTTCTCCATTGCACTGCGCGCTCGTTAGCGTCAAGCAACATTTTCATTGTAATATGAATATTGGAATCTGCAAGGCTCGTCATGAATTCGCACTCCAATTATTTTTGGGATTTTGTTGCACACTGCCTATTAACTTCGCGACTACGATTCTGAACTTTGGTATTTTGTCATTAATTGACATTTTTCGTTGGACAAAAAATACTTTTTTACATACCGAATGGCTAGGACTTTGCTCGTTATGTAATAGCTATCACTGTTTTGATCGCTAAATTGCGTCTCATCGGCCCCACTGTCTTGTATGTCTTCTGTACTCCCTGCATTTCTCATGTAGCGTTAGTGTGCACTGTTTTTTGCATCACTCCACAGAGTTTCGCTTCCATGCTTGACTGTTTTGCTCCTGTCACTCAATCCAAATCGTCAATATACGTTTTTTCTTCCTCAGCGTTCATCGACAACTTCTTCACATTTTCGCGCGCGGCCTCGAACCCCGTCGCCCAAATCGCGACTGTCCGGATCAGGGATCTGTTCAAAAGCACTGCAATGAACTGTTCGACGCTGTCGTGGCTAGTGCACCATCACCGTCAAAATCGGTCTACTGTATACCAATGCCGGACTTAGTCCGTACACGTTCCTCAAATGTGATTATGATCTCCGCAGCACCATGAATTTGTTTCTCTTCATATTTTGTTTGCCTCCGTTCATCACCGTCAGTAAGAAACAGTGCTTGATGTCTCTTTCTTTCTGTACCTCACGATCGGTTGTTCCGAACGGTAAGCCTTGCACATATCAGTCGTCTGTGAAGCCCACTCGCTTTCTGTCTGTCTATCTCTCTGTCTTTTTGTTCATCATTCATTGATCCACCGTGTCAATGGCTCTGTGATCTCCATGTTTTGCCTCATTCGTTTTTCATTGAATTCCACTAATCTTTATTTCTCACTCAGTGCCCACAACATATTTTTTTGATGCACTGTGGGCTGTATTTATGAACTGACTTTCGGATGTCATTTTTTTCGGGGGTGGGGGTGACCCTGTCTGATTTTCAAAATTTCCAATTGTATATGGTTTTGAAGCATAGAAGTTACGTTTATCCTCGCCGTCACTCTTCTTCTTTTTGAACTTATAGACAGATCCCTTTTAGGTCACCTCTGCATCTACAGTGGAACCAGATGATCAGAACGTTCTTTTTAGGTGTAATACAAGCTCTGACAGAGAAGCGGTTCACCTAATCCCTCGGTTTTGTCCAGACACGTCTGAGTTCTACGTGCCAAACAAATCACAATAGAATGATCTTTATAAAAAGAAGAAAAAGTTCTTTGATCTGCTCGTGGGCATGATACTGTCAGGTTGCCTGGGTCAAAGCAGGTGATTTTTCTGGGGGAATTCATAACCATAGCCCTCGACTAACCAAAGCCTGACCCGCAAGGCAGCGGAACGGTGTGCGAAAACCGCCATCCATTAGGGGCCGGTGTCCAGTTAATCGGATCATACTCCCTTTGAACGGGGGCAAACGTCCAAGTTGTTTAATACCCCTCCATACCCAGTTGAGCCGGTGAATTTTGAAATTTAGTAACACAGAATACTGATTTTTTCTTGCCCTTCGGGGTTCACGCAGCAAGCGCAACGGTTGGTCACATTCGCTTGTGAGTGAATCTGACTATTAGGGTTTTAGTAGGGTTTCCATGTCATGCTTTTGTCTTTTCGCTCATGGGCATTTTTCTTAATACTTCTGAAAATCTTATCCTGCATATCGTGGTGAGCAGTAGTGCTCATCAAACAATATCGCGTTCTTACTCTGCTCGGGAATTTCGCATATGAGTAATGTAAAAAGCGATATGGTTGCTGTTACGTTCGTAAGCATCCAGACGTGTAATACTGCCACTCTGGGTACAACCATTGTACGAGATTTATTGTTGTAGCCTTTTCTAACATAAAGCTTTATACTTCTACCAAAGGAGATTAGATTCAGTAACCAGATAGTCCGTTGTGAATTATTTGCTCGTTGAAATGTCCTTCTGTGACCCACGCAAGTCAACCGAGTTGAGCCCGGGGTTATGCGGAGTCCAGGTCCGATTTCTGCGCATAATGTAAGTGGTGAGGGTCGGGATGAGCATATTTGTTCATCCTTATTCCGTTTCGCTACCGGCTCAAGTGGGATCAACAAATGTTTCTGTAGCTGTTCTCTTGCCTACTAGCGTCTCGTTTGCCTAAGGTCAGATACAATGACACTGCGTTATGTTTTTCAAGCCTCTTGTGGGTCAAATATCAGTGGCAGCCGCGCTTTGTGTGTCTCTTGTCGAGTTGACCGGTCGCAGTTGTCGATATACACGTGACATTTGTCAAAGAGTTCCTTCTCTGTTTTTTTTTATATTGTCACGCTAAATGCTGTAGCTGTATTTACTCATTTTCGTTCAGTCTGGCTCTCGGAATTTATGTATGATTACTCAGGATTTAGTTCATTTTGATTTGTGCTTACTTATTTTCAGATTATTTCGCTTGTCTTGGTCATTGTTATCAGTGAATTTATTATCTGGATCTATCTATGGGTAAACCAACTAATCTATAAGATCCCTAAACGGCCTTACTTTGGTCATTTTATTAGGCAGGAATTTTTGCCTAAATTGCCACTAGAATTCTAACTTTGTTGGCGATCTAGGGGACAGAGCAGTCCAACAGCATATTTCTGATGCAACTGCTGAAAAGATGTCGTCATAACTGCAGTCACGAGCACTTTCTCCTCGATTATTTTCATTCACATATTTCACTGGAAAAAGTAGAAAACAACTGTGAAAACTAAACAGAACCTTTTTGTCCTCCAAAACTCTAGTTATTAGGCTTTGAATTGTAGGCCATTTAGATGGTTTTCTATAGGTTCACCGGAGACTTGTGCCTTACAGTAAGCTTGTTAACAAAGGTCGCTGTACATCAGACCAGTAGACTGATTGAGCCGTTCGCTTTCGTAGTATGTTTTCTTCCAGTATCGCTGAGACCCCGAGAGCATTCGGAGGAGGTAAAAAAATTCTTTCTAGTCCAGGATTGCTTTATAATGTTAAATTTTAACGCGTGTGCAGAATCAGCGCCCTTCGAAAACCACACTTATTACCCATGAAATTCGCGGTCTAAAGCATCTACTGGGGAAGTATATTGTTTGCCTGAAGTGTACCTGTTTTCATTAAAATGAGAGGTTGAAAAGCTAATATCCCAGTTAACGAAGGGGTGATAGGTGACGAGCATCTAGCTAAGTTAAGTTACGGGTTACTAACTTTTATGTGTGCGCTTACTTCGGCTTCTTTGATGTTTCTGATTGCAGCTATCGATGAGGTGCCATCCTCGGCAAGGTCCGCGCGTCGAGAAATCCCGTTGTGCGGTCCGAAAAGCAACTGAATACCTAGACTATCTAAATCCTATTTAATTGTACTAACCCACTTCTTCATCTGGCCTCCGAACCGATATTTCCAGTCAGGACTAGAGGCGGACGAAACAGTTTTTCTCGTGAGTTCAGCTTGTAACCATCAGGGGATATGACCTAACAAATAAAGACGGCGTCGTTGGTGAAACAAGGATTACTTCCTATGTTCCAACGCCAGCGGACGGTGGAGTTTGAAACGCGGTCCATATTACTTGATTTTAGCCATATATAAGAGGGACCAGTCGGTGAAACTTTCCAGTTTTGGGTGTCATGCGCCCTTAGTATCACGTTTCGCAAGCATGCATGCGGACGGCTCGATTGTATTATTGTCCGCCTTGCATTGTCAAAGCTTGAATACATCTCTGACTTGGCCGTTTGAAGTGGCGAACCTGCTCTACGGTTCCCCCTTTGACTTGGAGGGACCGCGACGGTTCTGAGGAATTTGTGAAGATCCTAGTTTTCGAGCTGTCTATCTCCAGACCGACGACCTTGGATTCACATTCAATACCGTCAAGTATCGGCTTTAGACTGTCAGGATCATCTAAGATGATAATGTCCTCGGTTAATTCCAGGTCAGTTATCCGGGTTTCGTGACGGATTTGAATTCCTCGAAAACTGGTTAGAGCACGACGCATAACCCAATCAATGGTGTAGCTAGATAGAATTGATGATGGGGCAGCACTGGTTGAGGATGGAAATAAGTGAAAGTTTAGTCGACTCTCCCCCGTGGGCGTGGACGGGCGCTAATGCCTCCTAGTAATATGAGTTATTGTTCCGTTTCGCCTGTTCGCCGAGCTTGCACTTCGTTTGCAAACGTCAGCCAATGGGGCATCGTCAGTGCTTGTGAGCTGGCGGTGTTCTGCTTGCGTCTGTTCATTTCTGTTTGTGCTCTTCTCCACCGACCATTGTTTGTCCCTTGTTCCTACTGTGTTCGCATTTGAACTGGTGTGAGGATACGGGATTGTTTTACCGTGTTGATTGAGGGTTTAGTCCTTCCCAGGTCACTTCGTGACCTTTGTTTCTTCATTTGATCCTTGAATTGCATTGGCGTGTACACGTGATCCAGTTCGATATGTCCGCTTATTGAGTTGACTGAATAGTGCCAAGCCTCGAGAAAGTCTCTGGCATTTTTTGACCTGACTTGGTCAAAAAATGATGATTTTCGCTGATTCAAAGACAAATTGATGTATTTCTTTATCTTCGTGATAGAAAATCAACAAAAGTGGGTCATGCGTCGTGGCCGCTGATTGATGCTCACCAATTCTTGTTGACAGTTTTCTTCCAGTTTGTCTGACCTAGTGTTTTGGGCAGTTCTTACAGTTTATTATGTAGCCAACATTGCTCTTGTCTTTCCCCATTTTTCTCTCCTTTGGCTTTTAAAGAATTCTCCTTAAACAAGCGGTCGATTGGTGGGCGCCTTGAATCAAGGGTAAAAGGAAAGAGTTCAAACCCTTGATTTTAGTATACTGTGGGCGGTGGAAAAAATAATTGTAACTGAATAATAGGTACAACTCAAATAATAACAACTATAATCATACCTTTCCTCTTGAGGATGTCGGTGGTGCAATGTGTTCGGATTCTCCCTAGCGCAACATCTTTTGTTGCTGAATGGGTGACTTTGATCCGTATGCGTTGCTTCAATCATTATCTCCAGGTTTCTTGATGACACTCCAATCATCAAGATGTCCATTGTGAATAAGTTACCATGGAATGTGTTACGGATGATTTCGTGTGACAAGGGTTGGAATCGATGTTGTCTATTGTTTTGGAAAGTTTTGATATCCCGCCTGTAGCGAAATAGTACAGTTAATGAGACCAGTGGAAGTGGTAAACAGACTTTAAAGTATTCAGGTGGCATACCGTCCTCGTGGCGGTACATTCTCTTTTATCGCGTTGATGGTGGCAACAATTTCCTGTGTTGTTTTGGTCTAGGCCGATTCCGTATTGCTGTGTAACGGTTGATGGCACAATACATCTGCGATGAAGAGGATCCCGGTTGAGCAGGTGGTCGCCGTGTTTTCGATCCATTTTCGAAGTTTTGTCTATTTCCGGTACGAGATGGCAGCTGTTGTCACATAGCAATGACGGTAAGGGTCGCGTGTTACCAGAAACTGCCTTGAGTGAGACAAGTTTCCAAAAGCTGTTGCCATTCCTATCCTGATAGCAAATTCAGATCACCATCGCTTGATCATTCCTGTCCGATACGGTAGCTTATCGGTGAGTTGCCGATATTGGGTGTGTTGGGGACCATTGCAGTCACTTCAAAACAACAGAATGTTTCGCTTTGGGGTCTCGGTTGGCTGAATTCAGAGGTGTTTTGTAAAAGTTGTCTTCGGTGTCCTTGCTGATCAGCATGTGAGATTGGAGCTTAGTTTGAAATTAGGGCGACAGTTACCGGTATTTCATCACGGCGAGGAAGAACCACATTTCAGCAGAATAACATGAATTCAGTTATTCCG
>UZAN01054989.1:2941-14936 GCA_900618425.1 Echinostoma caproni | reverse complement strand
TTGGCTGACCTTGAGCTGACCACTAACTGATTTTCGTGGCAAAGCATGGTTTTGGATATAGACCTTTTTCGAGTCGAGAAAGGGGGCAACCCAGATCTAATCAGGGAAAACGAACGGAAAAGATTCCGAGATGTTCAGAGGGTTACAAACGTTGTCGAATGTGATGAAAGTTGGCGTAAAGCTCGTTTCATGGGCGATTTGTACAATAAGATCAAGAACTCATGCAGTAAGGTCATTGCCAAGAAGTATAAGGTTTGTTCAAATATGCATACTTACTTTCTCAGGCCAAAGAAAGTTCGGGTTCTTCACCGGAAGGACTACTTGACCAATTGCACAGTGATTTGAGCTCGGTTACGGAGGAAAGTCTATCGGTAACTAATTTATACATTCGGTCGATTTAAATAGCCTTTATCGGTAGAGGACCTCAAGAAATTGTCATCGATGTTGGATGGAGATATCAAGAAAAATTTAGAGCAGATATCAGAGCTAGAGGCACTTCGGCAGTCATATTTGTACGAGGTTGCAAACATGTTGCATCCGGATGTGCCCATCAGCGATAACGAGGTGAGTGTCAACTGGGAAGTGCTGACGTGATTATCATTGTTATTACTGCCCATGACGAGCAGCTTTATCTGTCGTTTAAGGATGTTTGTTCTGGCGACGGTCTAGACCCACGTGGTCAACATGTTTCATCTATTAATCCTAGTACCAGAAGTGTAAATTCCGTCTAAACAAAATGTTCCAACGTAAGCCCTTCGATTTCACCGCGGAGGCTTTACAGGCTACTTGGTGGAAATTCCAACCACTTATATGGTTGAAGGGGGCTGCTCTGTCGAACGGAAGCCACTGGGCCGTCATTGAGTATGAATTTTGTATCTGAATTAAACTCGGAAGCATTACTATGCAAACTTCGAATGACGGCAGGGCATTCAAGAAAAAAACAATTTTCATCCGCAAGTTCATCAGGAGAAAACATGTTTGTAAGGGCAAACGTGCGGAAGAAAGATTTTTTATTACGCGAAAGTGAATACAGTTAGAGGGGTAAATCCCATTGTACAAGAGTATACTGTATATAAGACGGTAAGGGAAACATTCAAGATAGATTCTGCGTTTAAAAGGAGGAATGTTGATTGTTGGAGGGGAAACCGAAAGAGTGAGTGTTCCACCATTATGCCGTTCTTGTGAAAAAGGATGATAGGAAGTTAGAAGTGCAACACCTGAGGATAATCACTTGAAATGGGTGGCTAACCGCCTGTAAACGGGATCTACGGGGGAGCAAAAGTGGGGAAGGGCAGAAGCGGAAAGTTAAACAGAGCGAAATCCAAAGTGTTATCGATAGAATAAGGATAAAGTAGCGACTGACCGCCGCTGAGCTAGTTACTGCAAGTTAGATGTTAGGGCCGGGTCGTTAATAAGATGAATGGCCTTACGTTGAACCCCATAAAGAAAAGAGGGAAGTGGATTTAGCTCCACCCCACACAACTGCAATATTCAGGTAGGGCGAATCTGAGGTTTGCAAAGGAAGAGAATGTGAATGCCTGTGCAGGAAGGTCTGGCGCGGAATTAAAAGCCGATGTTGTGCGTAGCGCGGGAGATACGTAGACCAATATATGCTGGACATAAGAGAGATGAGGAAAGTCCCAATAGATTACATAATTCTACCTCTAAACCATGTCATGGTCTGACCGCCGCGACGTTTCGGCCTTGTTCAGCATGTGCTAAAAGAGCACGTAACAGTAGACGACTGGTAGCCATACACAAAACGTGACCAAGCCACCGGAAGCGGTGTAGAACGATTACTTCTCCTAGAGGACGACTATCCGCACCCAACACATGACTACGAACCTCGTTATTACTCACCAGATGTTCCCACCAGATACGAGCACGGAGACATCGGTGGTCCAATACAGAAATTCAATTGGCATCTTCCGCTCGGAGAGGCCAGGTCTCGTAACCGTAAAGCAGAGCGCTACGAACCTCGACGAAGTACATCCTTTTCGTTAGTAACACCTGGATGTCACGGCGGCGCCACAGGTTTCACAGGTTGACGAAGGCTGTTCTAGCTTTTGCTATTCGTGATATGATCTCCCCAACACCACCACTATCTGCGATCAAGCTCCCGAGGTATTTAAAGCTCTCGACTACTTCCAGCTGATCACCGCAGAGGGTGATTGCAGGCTCAGACTCCTACCAGTCTTGAACAAGCGCTTTGCACTTGGATGGTGCAAAGCGCATATCATACCTGGATACCTCTATCGCCACGCGATTCAAAACGTATTGTACTGTCCGTTTATTGTCACTCGAAAAGGCGATACCATCGGCATGTTTTAAGTCAAGGACTCTGTTCTCTGGGAGGAGTTCAACTCCACCGTTTGAAAATCGGACAGAGCTTCCTGTAGAACATCCTCTATGACAAAGGCTGGAGGAAATCGCGTGGAGGTAAACAGATGACGTGGAGACGAGGCATGAAGAATTGCACAGAGCCATTAAGTATAGTAGGCGTCTCTCGCCTTCCAGGTTGGGGTCCGAAAGACTCCACAACTGGTTGGTTGGAGACATTAAAGGATATGGTAGCGAACCGACGGCAGTTGCGTTCTTGTCGTTTCTTAGCAGGCCAGAATGTTTGACGCGGCACGTATGCAGAGTTGGAGTGTGCACTGTGTTGACCATGGTGGTTCACCTTCTTCCCTCAAAGTAGGTCCAATCCCTGTCCACCCTAAATTTTACCACTCACCTTATATGCATTGCGAGTTTAGCAGCGATCAGTGAAGTTCGCTTGACTGTATTTCGCTGTATGATGATGAGAATGGCAAAGTTGAAAAGGAATGGGGATATAGGGCAGCCTTATCGAACTCCACTGGTGAAGGCGAAGGGTGACGAAAGCTGGCCATAGGCCCTAATCTGACCCGAGTTATGACAATACAACTCTTTGAGGATCGATACATACTTCTCTGGTACTCCATTCCTCAACAGACAGTTCCCTAATGCGACCCCATCGACAGTCGATGGCCGCACGTATGTCTAAGAATACAATGATCATTGGTCTTGGGGTACTAAAGATTCCGTAGCTGATCGGCCTACCTCTTCTGTTGTACTCCGAATATTTCGCTGATTGATGATCTACTACAAGACAGCTGGTAGAGATACTAAAGATAACCAGATGAGTCAGACTAAAAAAAACCGACACCCTTCTTGACCGCAGTTCTGGCCTCGAGTGGCAGTGGAGAGTAATTCATAGAGTTCACCGTAAAGAAAACAACTAGGCTTCTGTATTCTTTAAATCTGTGTAATTCATCAAATCTACATAGACTGCTACCCGCCTTGATACTGCCACTAAGCAGTTTATTTTCTTAATGTTGTTCAGTAAGTTGAATGAGAGCTCCATAAAGACAGGTAGCCTTACGGACGATGATAAGACGGGGGTGGTGTTTTCAACTTCAATTTCTTTTTTTACAACTATTAACCATACACTTTTGTGCGCCGGTTTTGGTTGCTGCTTCAAGGCGTCCCATTCGGCTGAAGGGGTGAACGGATGATTGAAATGTTCAAACCAGTCTCAGAGTGAAAAAAAAGAAAATACATGAAGACTAAGGTTGCAAGTAAATTGATTTGCACAAGCTCCACTGTTTACCACAGCCATATCATTCAATGTCTGTAGCCATGGATGACGCCGATCCCTATGCTCCCATCCAGGAAGCCTAACATGGCCTATGTGAGCAAGTTTCCTGCTCAGGGCTTTTATACCCTCAATTCATGTCGTAGTTTGATCACCGTACCTCAGCCACCGGGACCAAGTTTCTGCGCCGTATAGCAGAACTGGCCGAACTGCCGCGGCATACACCCGACCCTTCACAGACAACCGAATGTCGTGACGACGCCACAGATGTCTCAATTTGGCAACTGCCAACCGAGCCTTCTGTATGCGAGCAGACACTTCATCCGTGATGCGTCCACCGGGGGTGAGATGCAGCTACATAAATAACAACTTATCCACTTGCTCTATTACTTCCCCAGTTAGAGTGAGGCTCTGTGCTTGACTCACTCAGTCGTGTAGTAACGTTTTGCACTTTGAAGGTGCAAAACGCTACACTGGCATTTAAGCTGTCCAAAAAAGCTTGCACCCTACCTGCATCTTCACTTAGTAGCACAATGTCGTCTGCATACTCCAGATCAGACAGTCTGCCAATTGGGAGTAAATCGATGCCACTTTCCTCGCTCGAGGATAGGGCTGGTTCCATAATCAAATATATAACAAAGTTGAATAGAAAAGGAGAGAGGGCAACCCTGACGAATACCACTTTCTGTGGTGAACTCGGGCGAAAAGGTGCCGTAAGCCCGGACTCGACTTCAGCTATGAGTATAAATGGATCGTAATATTGAAATAAATTTCTCGGGTATACCCTTCAGGGAAAGACAGCACCAGAGTTTAGAGCGGTCGACAGACTGATTTTCAAGCTTATAGTGGCTGCGTTTAAACACCAGGTTTGTAGGCATATATCATTCACCTGTTGTTCAATATCCATTGTTGTTTATCGCTGATATCTCACTTGACTGTTTGCACATTTAGGACAATAACCTTGTCATCCGAACCTACGGATCCAGCGGCGAAAGAAAACAATATTCACACGTGGACCTCGTGGTCATGGTGGATGGTTTTGATGGCGAACGCGGCACTTCGGTCGCTGGAGGTCGCGGTTACTTTCTAAAGGTAAGTTACCTGCGTATTCTTGTTTAATGAACCTTGTAAGGGTCGTTGTGATTCCAGCATATTAACGATGATAACTATAAGGTCTCTTCTGTTGCTAATCTCTCAATGATGCTGTTTCACGCAACGACGTCGTTAACCTCCACGGTATTAGTTTAGTTCCGATACTAAAAACTGTTGACTTCTGTGATACTTCGCCACCTGACACTTTCAAGGGAGATGGATATCCTCGAACAGCCGGATTCCGACCAGGTCGCTGTTGCATCCGCCAAATCCTCACTCTGCATCAAGTCCTCGAGTTTCTTCACAAACATCGTCGGCCAACAGTTGCAATGTTCCTTGACCTAAAAGGAGCCTTCGACTCAGTTGATCATGCACCCCTAATGCGTTCACTCCTTCGCAAAGGAATGCCGCAGAAGTATGTGAACATACTGAGTTCACTCTACTCACATACCTCTGGTAGCGTAGGGGTCTACGGCGAGCTGAGTAGGTCGTTCATAACTAGCGGTGGTGTTCGTGAAGAGTGCCTTCTTTCGCCATTCTTGTTTAATTTCGTTATTGATGAAATTCTCTAGAACGCACTTAATGGTCTCCAAAATGTTGGTATTGAATGGGCATCTGGAGAAAAACTGTGGGATTTAGAGTACGCTGACGACATCGTTTGATTGTTGAAATATATGGAGGATGCACAAAGAGCACTTGCTAGATTAGGAAGTTCTGTCACTCCGTTTGGCATGTGCTTTGCACCATCAAAGTACAAAGTGATGCTGCAAGATTGGGAGTCGTCTACTCCTGCTCTGATGCTTAATGGTCAACAATTAGCTATAGTGGAATGTTTCTCCTACTTAGGTAATTGCGTGACGAATGACATTAACATAGTTGATGAAGTAACCGCCCACATTTCCAAGGCTGGACCGGCTTACGCAGGACTGAAACGTCTTCGGTGCAGATGCAATGTTTCGCTGATGATGTGCAGTCAGTTCTGCTTTGTGGATAAAGAAGCGATTGCCTGATGTTGAACTATTGACCGTAAAGTACACTTTAGGAACGAGTCGTTGATCGGATGAATGGTCTTAAGTTGAACTCAATAAAGAAGAAACAGAGAGCTGAACGAAGCTCCTCTTCACATATGACTTTTGTAATCAAGTGAAGGGCAAATCTGAATTTCATAAAGCGATAGGACGTGATTAGCGGTGAAGGGATGTCTGGCGCGGAGTAGGAAGCCGATTTTGCGCTCAGCGTAGAGAGGTAAGTAAATATACGGTGACCATGAAAGAAATAAAGATAAATATAGTTGCAATGAGTTGCGTGGATCTTTGGAGGGCATAACGTTTGAATTTAACGTTATTGAGGAGGAGCATAATTGAAGTTTAAGAGAAATAAGCATAAGGAAGGTTTTACTGGCCTTCAAGAGAACATATCTCTGGGAGCCTCAAGCAGAAATGTGACCAAGATAATAATTTAGAGAGCATCTGAGAGAGAAGTGGTTATCGCTTATACTGGAGTTGGCGGCGTATAAAGAGGAATAGGAAAAAGAAAGATATAGTTTGGTTACATCGGCGAACACTCGAGTGGAATTGGAAGTCTCAGAACAAAGGACATCAGAAAAAAGGAAGGGAAAGTACAGATCCTTTGGGGGAAGGGCACCAGTGTTCACAAACACGGGACGAGACATGGTCTCACATACTTGGGCATAGTTTCTGCGGTCGTCTAGATAGCTCGGTGTTCGTGGCTCAAGTTTCTAAGGAAATCCAAACACCATCATCGAACAGCAAAGCACAGTGAGGTGAACTTCACGGATCGCTGCCAAACTCGCAATGCATGCAAAATTAGTGAGAATATGCAAGGTGGACAGGGATTGGGCTGTTTTAAGGGAGAGGAAAAGGAAGTCAACATCTATGATGAACATCCAGTACACAGTCTAACTGCGCTCATATACCTTTTCAAGTATTTTGCTCCGGCACCGACCTACTGCCTCGTCATCGACTGATGTTCGAAGTAAGTACCTCGGGGACTTATCCAGTGCACTCAGTTGGCTTATAGAATTAGGATGCTGAATTCGTGTCTCCAATGCGCAATATATCGATTGTTACGGATCCTATTGCACGCGCCAGACACGCTTGTTGACCTACTTGCATCAGAGTCTTCAGGTTGAAGGCCCCAGATTCAGTGCTATTTAGCAACGACCTTTGGCGAGCTGCAACCAACTTGTTTGAGGGACTGTTACAGGTCGGAAGAGAAGACAACATAAGAGTTTGGGGTACAGAAGATGAAGAATTATAGTTTGTGTAGTTTATTCAGCGGAATTCCGTGCCAGACACGGTCGATGTGAATCAAATTGCTCTCCGTTCTTCGCTTTCTCATCCTTTCCAAGATCAGGACTATGGATAGCTCGTCTCTCAATATCCAATCATTGAGTTGTATTCATTGATGGCAGTTGTAACCATCTTTTCTTCAAGTCTTCCGAAACCTACCTTATGTCTATTTCTCCTTGATGCGAATTGTTCTATCTCGTTATTCCTTTGCTCAAAATTGCTTGCTTAGAAACTTAACGTCCGTTTGCTTGCTTCTGGAGTTACGCGCGAGATTGCTTTTTATTTCCAAGACAAAATTTTTCCATGCACCGTTCATTATGAAAAGCCTTACATATTTCCCCCTCTCTGGATGAGATCAGTCACCGTATAGGTCAGCAGTTACCAATCCCCCAACTTCTTAATTACCGTCACTAGCCTACTGTTGGACATTTTTTTACACACTTTAGTGCGATGACCAGCGGACGGGGTAAACCTCATAGTCACGAGGATCTGCTGTTCAGTCATGGATACCGGTAAACTGAGCCTCGGGACTTCAAGTAGCACTAACCACATAAGACTCCGATAAGTTAGGTGTGATATTGAACCGGACGACAGCAAAGCTACTTATCTATCCCTTTTTTCTACCACTTTGGTTCTTTTCCTGTCCCATCTCCACGTATCTCTCCTCGATTGGTGTACATTTACTGGACTGTACTCACTAAACGACTTGTTTTTTTTACTGTCCCAATTGGTGATGACACTCAGGTCGTAAATGAGTAAAGCATTAACAGACAGTCGATCTTGAGTGGTGGTGGCAGTGGAGCCAGGAGGACTATTGTTAGAAAAATAGTGCATGGTGGTATCATCCGCAAAACATGGGGAAAATTAGGATTTCGGGATAAAAAATCGTCAATGAGGGTCAGGCTGTGATTGAGAGATAACATGGACCCATGTGGGACGTCGAAGTTACCGGGAATTGCTCGCGAAATGAAACCATCAACACGAATTAAGATTAAACAGTTACCAAAGAACTTCGTATCCCAACGAAGAAACACGGGGAGAGTTTGAAATTAGGAAGTATTACCGGGAGTCGCTCACGCAATTATCGGTTGAATTACCTGGAGATATCGGGGGAGATCAGATACAACTTGCCATGGTAATCGATGACGTAGTAGATTCGTGGTTGCGGAACCCATATTGGCCGTCCCTGAGATGTTTGTGTCGTTCCAAATAACAACGACGTTCTTTTATAAGCACAGTTGAGCAGTGGTTTAGTCGCTGGCACTGGCGTGCTTTGTACCCTATGGCCCGAAGTTCGAGACCCCCATCGCCACCCAACTTTGGTGGTAGACAGTTCTGCTGCCCTCCGGGTTCAATACCACACCCAACTTAGAGGGGCCTTATGTGGTTCGCCGCTCCAAGTGCCGGGGCTTAGGTTACCGGTTTCCATGACGGAGCAGCAGGTTTTCGTGACAGAGTTTCCCCCGTCTGCTATTCACCACACAAGTGTATATAATAAAAAACACTAGTTCCATGAGGCGGTAATTGCTAGGATCACGTGATATGCTTTACTCGTGCGCCTGGAATGTGTGAACAATTTTCTAGCATCTGGGAGACATCGTGCGGAACAGATTGAAAAAAAAGAAAACGGAGGTTACGACGAGCTGTGACTAAGTTTTGATCACTATTGGTGGAATGCCATCTAGTCCGAGCGGTTTGAGTGTATCTGATGAACGTGATGCTAGGCTGGTATTCCTGATTGTGGTTTTTAGACAATACGTGGGATCATGATATGTAGTATTTAAAGGAAGGGTAGTGGATGGAGATAGGGCCGACTTGGAAACAAAACGGGGGTTAAAAACCCCAGGGTTTTGGGAAGGACTGCGGACTAAATCACCAGAATCCTTGTTAACTGGGGGAAGGACAATAGATACCAGCAAACTGTTTGGAAAATGATTAGAACGATCTCTAACTAAATGATAGTTGGCGGGTTTGTTGACTTTCTCAAGCATTGGTCCTGGGCTTGCACATAAAGGCGGTGACAAGGGGGATTTGAGGACAAACGCCAAACTAAGAAATCTTTTTTTTCCTAAGAATGAGCATTCCTAAACACTACAGCCGTTTCCATCATGCACATACCTCCCTCTCTAAGCATTCACAATCAAAATGAACTGGTCGGGATAAAAAGCACAATCGCGCCAGGGAAAGAATGCCAGGAAGTCACGGAAGGTATGCCAATCCGCAGGCGTTTAACTCTCGGATGTGCGGCGAGAAGCAAATTTTTGGAGTCCATGAAATGTGGCAGTTAAAGGTGATAAGACAAGAAGGGTACACTCCTCTGTATGACCGGGAACTCAAATGGGGAATGTGGCCAGTTGTGGAAGGCTGTTTTCTACGGCAAATGCTCCCACCTTGCAGCTTGTGGTAGTGGTTGTCTGAGTGTGCTAACCAGCATTCTAACCTGATAAACAGTGAACTCAGTAATGCCATTGCTGTTGGTTAGCAGTCATATCCTTCAGTGTCCACAACCAACCAGTTTGTCTTTTGGACTCCAGCCTGGAAGACAGGAAGCATCTACTCCACTTAAATGCGATGTGCATTTCTTCATGTCACATCTCTATATCAGGTGTTGATTTCTACGTGCACAAAGCGATCTGACAGCCAGTCATCTGGGGATGTTGGGGACTAGTTGAATTGATATTGCTGGGCTGTTGTTTGAGACAATTATACAGAATTAGGGTGGTAGTTGCACAGTGGTTTAGTCGATGTCATCAGCGTGCTTTGTACCCTACGGCCCGAAGTTCGAGCCCCACCACCGCCACCCAATTTTGGTGGTAGACAGTTCTGCTGCCCTCCGGGTTCAATACCACACCTAACCTAGCGGGGCCTTATGTGGTTCGCCGCTCCAAGTGCCGGGACTTAGGTTTGCCGGTTACCATCAATGCATAGCAGGTCTTCGTGGCTATGAGTTCCACCCCTCCTCCTTTCACCGCATACTGGTGTGTAGTAAAGAGAGGAATGTCTGCTTGAATTCCTGTGGACCGTTATCCTTCAACCTTGTACTCGCTACTGTGGAGTAGTCACCAGAGAGACGAAACAGTTATTCGGTGCACTTTTTCGCCCATTGCAAATAAATATCCATCAAACTTTCTCATTTCGTTTTCAAAATAGGGTCCGCTGGTTTTCCTCGAACAAGCAATTATCCAACTGGCTTTGCATATGTTACACGACCGGGGTTTCACACCACTGTACACACCGTTCTTCATGCGCAAAGATGCTATGCAAGCGGTGGCGCAGCTGAGTCAGTTTGATGAAGAGTTGTACAAAGTGAGTCAGTTAAAATTTTTCTCCCACTTTTTCTCACTTTCCATTGCCGCTCATTTGTCTGGAACGCGAGTAATTCTTGCACGATCATTTTCTAAAAGGTGACTGGTCGTCGTGAGGCTATTGGACCGGTGGCTGAGAAACCAAGTTCTGACCTGGCGTTGGAAGAGGAGGAAAAATATTTGATTGCCACATCCGAGCAACCGATCGCTGCGTTCCATCGCAACGAATGGTTAGCCACCGATCAACTCCCCATTCGTTACGCTGGCTTGTCTACATGTTTTCGGCAGGAAGTCGGAAGCCATGGTCGTGATACTCGAGGCATATTCCGTGTACATCAGTTTGAAAAGGCAAGTTTCTCATGTGCCACTAACTGATGCTGTTCATTCCATTTTTCAAACTTTTTTTGTTCAATTTTGGATTCAGAACAAGTGTCTTTACACTAAGCGAAATCAAGGACAGTGGTTTATGAAATCCATTTATTCAACTGAAAGCTCAGGATGCTCCTAGGGGCATCTCATATTGGAGGTGAATGAAGGGGATTATGACGAAATTCGTATGATACTATGAATTCATCCAATTGATTTTAGTTGTGTATCCATGGATAATAGTTTTAGCTCACTGTAACGCACATGACCCACTCTTCACGGCTTTGGGTTGATACAGATTCTGTTCGAAATTCATTTAATTTTCTTTCGTTTTAATCGTGATTCTGCGTACGAGAGCATAGTCATCCAAAACCTATATTAGACGAATCTGGTGGGGCAACCGGACGAACAATGCTGAGGTTAGGCACAGAGTTTTGGGTATCCGCGGTCGCCCATTGGAGCAAGTGGTCGACCTCCATAGATTACGTCGGTTGGGACGTGTTACGCATGTCACCAGATAGGTTGCCACGACGAGCGATGTTCACCGAGGCAAGCAGTGTGTGGAAGAAAGTCATGGGTGGTCAAGCTAAGACCTGGCACGAGGGCATGAAAACCCTGACCAGTAGTCTGGTTCATATGGGTCCTGTTAGGTTCCTTGGCTGGGAACCTTGGAATGATTGAGCCCGATGGTTAGAGACACTGAATGATATGGCTGGGTGTCGTGATCAGTGGCGTTCTTGTATCTTCTCAGTTTATTTGCAATCTTAGACCACTGAACTTCTCCATTTTCTGTTCGACTCTACCTTCACTTCTCCTGTCTTCTCCTATTATTCATCTAAATGGGCAGCCAAAAGACAGCAACCAAAACCGGCTCACAAAAGTGCATGGTTCGCGGTTGTTCAAACTGAGATTGAAATTACTCATTAGACCGAACATATCGCGCCTGTTTTCGATAGCCACGATCTGCTGTCTTAACTTTCGCGCTCCACCATTTCTTGCTATTATTTCTCATAACTTTGACAATCTGCCTATTAAGCGAACCGCTTGATTCTTTTTACCCTAAATTACGGTGGAATGAACGACAACAAGAGTAAATATCACAGTAATGAGGACCTATTATTCTCTGGTAGTAACCGACGAACATAGTACTGAAACTTGGAGTGGGAAACCACCACCTCGAGAAATGGAGCCATTGAACGTTGATTGTTGCCACTTGGACGGAGGGCACAGGCTTTCGCAATCGAGGAACACTTCCCTCCACAGTTCCCCCGATGGCCTGGCCACGTTTCGCGTTTGTCTGTCCA
>UZAN01054988.1:4431-14936 GCA_900618425.1 Echinostoma caproni | reverse complement strand
ACGCACGCTCAGTTCCATGGATCACAGTCTCATTATCATTCCAGTAAAACTTTCTGTTCTTTTCTTGACATAAACTGGCAACGGGGCGTATTCTTTAAGGATAGCCCTGTAACCCCCCCCCCGTCGCCTCCCTACGATGTTCTCGGCAATGGCCATGCACACATGGTTGATTCGATCGTCAATACAAACTATAGCCTACCTATAAAACTGACGTGTTCTCACGGGGCGACCGGGTGATATACGTTCATTCATTTAGAAACCCAGTTTCACACTGTGGGCACAAACACACACACACAGGCACACACTTTTGTCCACCAACTTGGTTGGCTACATCCTTGGGCTATAGATGTGGCTGTATAGCTGCGCTCTCCAGTTGATCGTCAAGGCCAAATAGTGTTTCCTTTTCAGATGCCTCAGTATCTGCGTGTTTCACAAAACTCGGTTTCTCCAACATATTCCCCAGTGGTGGTTAGTTGGTCGCTGCGATGGAGGTAAAGAGAATAAATACGATTTCTTCAAGGTCACCGACCACCTCAATCGACCCTTGCGTCCGTTCTGCTGGGTATAGGCTCATTTGCATGTATTAGCACCCATTTGGTCATACTGACTAAATCAACTGTGCCCATGTGCTTGCTGACCAGTGGGCCATGTTGCCAAAGTTGACTACTAGTTTACTCGGCCAAACGGCGCTTGTTCAACCCGGGTAAAGAACATTTATCATGTACAGAGTCTTGTAGACCACACCGACGTAGTGGTTGCGCACACGAGCTTGGTTCGATACGGGCATGACTAACTGCCACGAACAGCCGTCTTGTTCGTTGTTGTGGGGGTCACATTTTGTGTTTGTGTGCGTTAATCTACGTAAAAGAAGAAAAAGAAATGTACAACCGGCCGTCAACGAATTAAGCGAAACCGGTCAGTTTCTTCAGTTCATGTGAAGTGCCCTTGAAAGAGATAAAGAGTGAAATAGAGATATATACTCACGGTTAACATACAGAGGGGAAAACAACTAACTCGAACATCAAGAGACTTGTCATTAAGTGATGTAACAGATCCTAGGATAGATAGTCCACCGCAATGAACCTGAAATGATATGTTCTACCGCCTCTCGTAATAATTATCAACTTGACTAAACTATTCTCGAAAATATTTTTCCCACACACAAGATGAAAAACTGTCAAACTCAGTGGTGATTCCAAATCCGCTACGCAACACGAATATTAATTAATTAATTAATTCAATTTGAACATACCCGGAATTTTAGCCAGAGGGAGAGAAAAATAAGAGCAGATTGATAATCCTCATCTACAAAACATTGAGACTATTTCATTAGGGTCACAACAAAATAGTCAACTCCTTTCTACCAAATCACTACCCGTCCTCCTTCTCCCGTGGAAGTGTCCTAATTGCTTGCATCACAAGTGAAACCAACTAGTGTGGTTCACGCACCAGAAGATAACACAACGGTGTGGTACCTTTACCCTACTTACGGTATCCTTCACAGCACCCTTGCGCGTCTGGTGATCCAGGTTTCTTTACTGAATCCAGTTAGAGAAAACAAAACACGAAGCTTTTCGTTCACAGCATACGGTCGAAATTGTGTTTGGTTCCGTGCTTATCCAGCTACATCAATCATTAGATTCTGTCCCCACGAATATCCCAACCCAGTGTGTTTCCTATAGAGTTTGAACGACTGTAATAAACCTCCCATAATCGGTTAAGCGCATAAGGCAGTGAAGTGGTAGCTGTTAGTTTTGTTCCAGCAATCGATTCACTCACCTTTTAATCAGCTAAACTACCCCGTAGCCTCTGTTACATTGTTTTAATTGATTGTTGAAAACTTACCCAACGTGGTAAATTTTCTTTCGTACATGAAACCATCAAAGCCGTGTACAGTCAGTTGATGTTACCAAGATCAATGGTACAAGGGGTTAGGTCCCATATTTTCAGGCGACTGAACATTTCGCAATCCGTAATTTTGAGATCAGGTGGTGGAATGAACACAATTGAACCAGATACTTGTCAGAACATTAAATCTGACATACTATCTGGTTTTATCTCTTTCTTGTGCAAATATGATCCACTGAAATCAGAGGGGCTATTGACACGGGATGATACGTTTCACACTTGGTAAAAGGGGTGAAATCAACAAACGAATGATTCAGAAGCAAGTTATGTTTTGAAAATTGAGGTACGAGATTTGATTCATTGATTCTTTGTTGGAGCAAAGAGCCGTTATTGAGGAATAGCACCTGAACAGTACTATGGTCAGCGATGAAATCCCACTGAATTTCGAAAAACACTTATGGCATTAATTACTGCAAATAATGATTCATGCAGTACTGTAATCAATGTCCTTTCTTTATGTGAATAAAAAAGTTTCTTGAAAGTATCTTCGATAGTTTGGAAACCCCAGTAATGATAAATCATTGAAGATAAAAAGCAAAATTGGGATAATCGACTGGGTGAAATGACAATAAAAAATCCATTTATTCTAACCATGTGAATAAAGGTGAACGAATTTCTTGATACACAAATTTTTACTTTCCTCAAAGTATTGTTCACATTCCGGAAGACCGTGTCCCTGATAGGCATTTTTTCAGTAGTGTAGAAACCACTAAGTACCCGGTGTAAATACACCTTTTTGTTCTTTAAGATGCCAGTATACTCCGTGATCCCTTCAATAAACACCTACATGAGTTATGGATCGATTTTGACTTGAGCCCATCTGCGTCAAATGCCTTATCGATATGCCTCATTTAGCCTCAGGTTCCCGACCACTCGGGTTTCGCATGATCCGTGTAGAGTACAACAGGCGCGTCACTGCTTCCTTTTCCCCCCTTATAAATGTAATATTCGTCGGCTCAGCGAATTTATTAACTTAATGGGGTTATTGGAACCGTGCAAAACCTATTAGTGCAGCATAGCCTGTCTTGGACAGCTGCACTAATATCTGTTTGGATGCTAAACTGGACACCAGAGTGAGTTGGTTGTAATTCAAAGGTCCACAGATTTATTATGGGAATAACTTTTCTCGTCCCATAGGTTCGTGTTGTGATTAAAAGACAGTGATACATACAATTCTTTGTTCAAAATGTCACGTGATACGGGCTTCTTTCATTGCTATACGAAGCTTCACTTATGTTGGAATGCAAGGTGTGCTCATACCTCATCGAGTCTCAGTTTGAAAGATTCAATACTTGGCGCACATGTGACTTGGGATAGGAGATAGTTCCAGATCGAAGATACACTGACTGCGAATGACTGACACCGGCATTCCAATCGGCATTTTGAGACCACCAGTTTGAACGGATGTCCTCTAAGATGAACGTTGGATGATAATTTTAGCAGCGGGTGACAGATTGCTTGGGTTTTGCAATATTTGGTATACCATAATCATATCTCCGCCGGTAATTATTGGAATATAACCCCAGCGACTTCAATCTCTCTGCGTATGAATGACGATTCAACCCCCTAACCATTTTGGTGGCCACCGTTTGTGGAAGCTCCAGCATTTTGCAATCACGTTGTAGCCATGGATTCCATGTCTGGATAGCTTACTCTGTGAGTGGGTGAATGCATGCTGATAGTCGACCGGGGAAAAGCGCTGACTCAAACCGGTCAAAGACACCCTTAAGCAGACCGACATTCTTTACAGCTGCGTTTGACACCTCGGCGCAGTTGAGTGAGCAGCTTAAGTTTCCTTGAATGATGATGCCCAGATCTTTCTCACTTTCGGCGTGTGGCAGTTGTTCATTTCCGGGAGGAAATACGAAAATTACCACCCTTGTACCGTAGAGATAGAACCTTACACTTTGGAACAATGAATTCAATATTGTTCAGAAGAGACCAGAGATGAGCTGCTTTCAGCCTCACCTGTAGTGCCAGAGAGCCAGCTGGTTGCGTCACTGTATTCCAAACTTTGGCGTCATCTGCAAACAGTAGTGACTTTGGCCTCAGAGCCTTCGGTAGGTCGTGGATGAATGTTGGGAAAAGTCGCGGCAAAGCACAGATCCTTGTGTAACCCCTCGGGTAACTTCCATAGGACTGGAAAGCGAATCAGAAACACGAACCGATACGGTCCGATGTCGACGAAGTTCTTCGATTCAATCAAGCATGAAGCCTCGAACACCGCAATTATAGGGCTTTCTGCAGTAGAATGTTGGGGTTCACCCGATCGAATGCTTTTGAGGATTCTAGATAAATAATGTCTACCGCGTCACTGTCATCAAATGCTTTTGTCCATTCTTCTCGTACGATCAGATAATTGATAGCTCATTATCGCTTCTGTTGGAATCTATGTTTATTGGGTGACAGAACGTTGTGCTTCTCTAGGTGTTCCATCAGAGAATCTGCTACTATGGACTCCATAACTTTGGACAACACTGGAAGGAGGGTTACTGGGCAGTAATTGGCGCGATCGTTACAGCAATCGCCTTTGTAAATAAATGAAATTTCTCCCTGCTTCCAGGATGGTGGGATTGCAGTGTGATCGAAGATCCTCTGAAATAGGAAGGCTAGTGTCTCGGATATTTGATTTGCCAAGCAGATAAGGGTTGTAGGGTGAAAATTGTCTGCACCTGGCAATTACTTCTTTCTCAAAGCCAATAGTATTGCTTTGACCCTGTCGGTAGTGAATCCTACGGTGATTACTAAAGAATGTGAAATATGATGCATCCAACGAGGGAGGTACCGTCCTTCATTAGTTGACGCAGCAAAACCTTGGGCATACTGGTTGTCCAGCATTTCAGCGGCTTCCATTTCTTCGGCTGTGGCTCTTCCAGAAGAACTGAGCACGGGTATTCCGTGTTCAACTTTTCCAGCTAAGGTAACATGTTTGTACAAAAGTTTGGGGTTTGAAATAAACCTCTGTGGTAGAGATTCTTGATGGTTTAGTTTCTCTTCGCGCGCCAGCTTGATGCAGTTATTGCGCAGCAGTCGGTAATTGTTTCAGGTGCATGCATTTGGAAGTCGTTTGTTCTTTGTCCAATAGAGGTCTCTCGGAAATATCCATTTGTGTGTATGGCTTCAAATTAGTGATTTCTAGCTGCTGGGCTTGATAACAACTTTTATCTACGTCACTGATGCTCGTGAGTGTTGCAGACTGTCAGTAAACTCCTGTCATTCGACTAAAAGTTTGTGCTTTTCCATATGGGATATCCATTGAATGGAAGGAGCCAAGCTCTGCAACTTTGCATAGTTTATGAATGTGCAAAGTTTGTGTCAGTTACTTTGACAGAAGCGTAACAAGTGTATTTGAACAACAGTACAGCATGGTCACCGCGTCCCAGGGGGGTCGTAATGGCCATCGATTCTATCATCAACTCTTCTTTTGTCAACACTAAATCTAGTATGGATGATGATTGCAAGTTTCCAAATCTGGTATGCTCTTTCACGTGGTTGTACAGTGGATGTGAGGTCATTAGCTTTATAAAGTGCTGTTCGAATGTAGGATGGGAGATCATCGGTTACCTATGCCTGCAACCACTACACCTGGCCGTATGAGACTGTTCAAAGTAAAGGATGAATCGCCATTCGATGTAGTACATTGTACTTTTCTCGTTCAAGAAGCAGTCGCCCCCGAACGACCCTCGACGACTCTACGCACACCTTTTACACTCCCGTTTCCACTACTGTCTTTCTGGTCCATCTACTGTAATATTTCATCAGCCGCCCTTAAACATCATTTTCTGTCATCCGCTAGGACGCCTGTATCCTGCAGAAAAACTCGCATTTAACTAGCTGCTTTATTAGGCGTCCAATCATACACTCGAATCATATAGACCTGCTCTGTGAGCTAATAGACTGCAACTGCATCTGCAAGAGGATAGTTTATTCCTTTCTTTATTACGCTGGATACGTAAGTGGCTCACAACGATGCCCTTATTCTAAACTTCGGTATGTTTCTTGCTTATTCTGTTTGTCCGACATTCAGATACCCAGCTGTCTTTATCCTCAATCTTTGAATGGTCCACCGCATCCAGTTAGCCTCTTCATACGGTAAATGCAATGATATTTTTACACTTGTTAAAGGTAATCGTTTTGACTAGAGGGAATGCAAATTTTCTTAGTTGCATCGGAGTACCCATCCGATGCCCCCAGCCCCCGCTGTAACTCATACACACACACATGTGTGTGTACTTTTTTACTTTACTGCCGCTGGCTCCTTGGAAAGGATAAGCCGGTTCCAGATATCATCACGATCAAGATTATTGAGTTCCTTGGTAGTTTGGAACGAGAGACGTCCCCAATATCACTCGGCCAGTCACATCGATCAGGTCAGTCACATCAACCTTTGTCAGGACATCGTCACTGGGCTTATACGGCTTTTACACAAGAACCAGGTGACCAGCCTGAAACCCACCACACCTCGGTAGTGCCACTGCTGTTTGTTCGCGACTGCTTATGTTTTTCGGTATGCCACGACTTATTCACAGCTAACCTTCTTCCGTGAATGTATAACCCTTTCCACAACCCGGGGACGCGCCTGGTAGTATTCAGCTCTGCTTAACCCTGTGTGTGTGTGCACAGTTTACAGATAAATGAGATTATTGACTTTCTGTCAATGGTGATACGCCTAAAATTTCCCTCAGTGCTCATTTCCCATTTTGTTCGCTGATGCGTTGCGCCTCGGTTGCCATAATGCTTCCCGTAATCTTCGGCAATCCAAGAATCCAAGTGTACCGAATTTCTTGCCGATGCTGTACATCGCGTCCAAGTGGACTCTCTGGGTTGAAATTATTGGATTAGACAATGATTTGGTGAACCTAACAGCTCGATCAATGTTGCCCGGATAAATTCAAACGAAACAAACATTGTGCTTTTGTGCTTTTTATTTCAATCCCTAATTGACTTTCCATTACCTAGGGACAAATGAACATCACTGAGGCGTCCATAAAGATTATCGACCACAGAGCACAAAGTGGCATCCCCATTCAGCCCATTCAGCGCTCTATCTATCGCACAGCCAAATCCTCCGTGTAGGGTAACAGGGAGATACGACGATTTTTGCCTACTTCGCAATGCTTTTCACGAATATGTGTATCTTTTGATACAAAGAGTTCGTTTTCCCCCAGCATGGCTACTGATCTCGTCCGGGACCGCTTTTTCACTGGAGCGATGAAAAATACTTAGCGATTAGCCGTCGAAATGGTCTGACCTCAACCCGGAGACGTGCTCGATAGTATGCAGCTCTGCTAACCGTTGACTTGAAGTAGCTTAGCATCCCCAACTGGCGGATTTACTAAACCGATACATGGTATGAAATCAAGATGAATTATATCTCATTGCATCTAATGTAAATTAAAGAGCATTTGCTTGAAAGTACGCATAAATAATTGGTCACATCGCAAAAACCGTTGTTAAACTCAGAATCCAACAAGTCATAAATCTCAACAGCGATTCCAAAAGCATCAGTGCCAGCTATTCATGTTCCTCGTCAACAAATTAGTCCACCGGAGAAATGGCCGATCTGAGCAAGTTGAAACGTGTGCTAATGGATAGTGAAGCGGAATGGATGAGAACAGGAAACTGTTATTGTCACACATAAAGCATGATACTCATATGGTTGTTTCGTTCCAGCGTTCATATGTGGAATCGATTTTATTCCATTTGTTCTTCAATCGTGTGGGAGAGTGGTAATTTAGTGCGGATAAAGAATAGTTCGATTGAATGAAACATTGATCGAACTGACCAAAAAGATTTGCTAGTACAGGTGATTTTAACCTTCACAGGGGGACGAGGTGGTTGCAAAACGTGAACAGAAGAAGGTTTTTATCCAGTAGTTGAAATTTGATCAAATGTATTTTTCGGACGATTCGGGAGTATCATATGCAAGTGTGATTCTGTTCACTTTAGTCATTTTTGCCTTGTTCCACAATCCACCCACTATAAATGCACACAGAATTGCATCGGCAAGAAACTAAATAATTGCGCAATCTATCCGGTAGTAGAAACCAGAATGCACCTTTTAAGTATGATTTAATGAAAGGAGAAATAAGTTTTACTATCTTTCCGCTATCAACCTGAGATTTGCTAGACAATGACGCAAATGTTACCCCAGAAAGTACGACTTGGAACGAACTTAATCGAACTTTTGAAGGGCACATTAGATGGAGGCACTTTGGGAGCACTAGGTTTGACGTGACGTAGACTCTTGGAATCCAAGAATTTAGCTGTGATTCCCAATCGAAGTTTACAAGAAGAATGAAGTAACTATGCTATCTACACATGCAAATCATGAACCATTTTGTTTTTTTATAATGATTAGTGTACAATGATTTGTTTGGCACTCAGTCCGAACTTAGAAGTGTGTGAAATATACTATGTAATATGCCATCCATCCCAGGTTTGGCTCTCGGGGGTAAACCAGAGATATTGGGAACTTTGCGAAGTAGAACGAGCGTTGGAATCGCGATGAATTCGACTTGATTTGATTGCAAATCTGTGGCATTCCTATGCCGAATCTCGAGCAGGTTTTGTCAAACAAGTTCAATGTAAAAATCAAGCCGGGCACAGTGGGCTGTTGATTTCGTACTTTGCTCGCTCGCTCGCCAACCCACACGCAGCAGGATGAACGCTGCTCTGATTTTCAACAAATCACACAAAATCCGAGGCCGATCCATTCTCCGATACGTATTTGTTATCTTGACTCTACACCCCTTATGTTCACTTGGTTTTGTACAGCTTATGTTTCCTAACACAAACGCAATGACTGCACAGTACTATAGTCTGGATGACGAGTAGGGTTTTGAGTTCATCCGCATCATGAGGAGTTCGTCACCAGAAGAAAAAAAACATTTCTAAATGTTTGAGAAAAAATGATTGCCGCTACGCTCTTTATGAATCGAATTAGGTTAAATCCACCAGAATACCGTGATATTTAGGCGTCTTTCGACAACAAGCTCACAAATCCTCGGTTTTTCTCAGTGTTCTATCGTATACTGATTACTGAATTCCATTGTGCTGTCAAGCTTATGTGATAAGGAAACAGCGATAACAAAACACTTCACTGACTAAGATACAGGGAAAATAAATGTACGTCTACGGTTCAGAGAATATTAAACCGCAGCTCGGATTCACGATCGAGGTTGAATGTTGAACATTTTTCACACGGATTCTTCCGATGGGAACAATGCAACAATGCAAAGGTTTGAAGTGAACAAAGGAAAAATTTGCAAAAAATTTGTATTTGTTTGCCATTGTAATTGTGTTGATGGTGATTGTGCGGGTAATGGTGTTGGTCGCTGTCGTCGCCATTGTCGTCGTAGCGGTCAGGCTGCAGAATTTCAGCGAGCTTTATGCACATCTATTTAGATCTGTTCTACAGGACAGGCGAATAAAATGTTATGGAATCAAAAAATGAACTTATATTTCATGCACAGAACTTACGGAATTGTGAATTCTTCGTCCCGGAAAATATTTTCTCGTAAATAGTAGCATTGCTTTCGCGTATGAGATAGCTAACCACAGTGCGCTGGTAGGTGGTATCAATGTCAGTGGTGATGGCGTGGCCGCATATTATTTGACACCATTACACAGACCACGCTTATAGTCGAGACTGAACCACAAAGCGCCGAATTATTCATATGATGTGAGTACCAATCGACTCCCAAGCAATCCAGAGTTTCAGTTTTGTCGAGGGAACGTGGTGTGACTCAGATAAAAGCGTTCTCGAACTGATCTCAATGCTTAAGGCTGCACGGTCACTGAACATGATTGGCCTATACGTTCCCGAACAATGACTCGAACCAGAGTGCAGGGAGCAATTATGACCAGGCCTGTGATCCAAAGCACACATGTTGTCCTTCAGATGCAATCTATTGATTGAATGTCGTAATCAAACCAGTGTTATCGATTGACTGATTTAAAAGCTCTATCGATAAACTACGCGCATACTAAACTATGGTTCTTTATACTTCCTTGTGCGGCGGGCTATGGGACCAACAATGTTCCATTTAGTTTGTCACATTCGTCAAATGCGAAATATCAGAAACCATGAAGTTGCTGCTGCTTGGTTTGATCAAATCAGGTGATATTATTTGTCATGCAAGCTTTTACGAGTCAAAAGCTAAAACACCAACCGACCAGCTATTTGGATATGGCATTATGTAAACTGATAAGCAAACAATTTCTGCCTAAAATGTGGTTGATTTGTACGTCCCGTCTGCCATTTCCTTTGGGGCATAATTGTTGGTGATTTATTCGAACAGATTCACAATCATCTAACCCCTACCTCGCAGGATTTGCTTATTCTCAAATAAATTATTCGCCCGAATTACCTGATTGAGGAATGAGGGGTAAATTCAATATAAACATTACTTGTTCATTNTCCCCTTGTTTTATCTATCCTAATAATACTGGTTCATGTTAATAAATGAAAGCTTTTTCTTGTCTCAATGAACCCGAACAAAAATAATAAGAATCCGAGAAAGATGGCCAGAACAAACCATTCACACGAAGTGTTTGATCCGGTTGTGGTTTTACATTATGCGTTGGTTGAAAAT
>UZAN01054985.1:0-10676 GCA_900618425.1 Echinostoma caproni | reverse complement strand
AGGAGGGGGGTTGAGGAGGAATTCGTCGTCAGACCTAACCAGGTCGAAACAGCTTACTACGCAGCATTGCACGAATCTGGTGGGGAAACCGGACAACGAATGCTGAGTGTAGGCGTAGAGTTTTAGGTAACCGTGGTCGCCCACTGGTCGATCTTTATAGATTTCGTTGTTTGGGGCATGTATTACGCATTCCACGAAATAGGTTGCGACGGTGTAGGATGATGGNGAGGCAGGTAGTTTTCGGAAAAAGAGTCAAGTGTGGTCACAATCGGACTCGACAGGGCGGGGGGTATGAAAACCCTAACCAGGAGACTCAGTCATATATGTCGCGTTCGGCTCCCTGGATGGGGACCTCGGGACCGTTGTAATCAATGCTGAGAGACACTGAGTACCGTATGCAGCGGAGTCTGTGCATCTTCTCGATATTTTGCAACCTTAATCCACTGAAATTCCTTATTTTCTCTTCAGCTCCACTTTCAACTTCTCTGTCTTCCTCCGATTGCTTTATCCAACTGAGCAACCAAAAAACAGCAGCCAAAACCGGCGCACGAGAGTGCATGGTTAATGGTTGTACAATCTGAAACTGAAACAGAAGCGTGCCAAGCAAACCGAGCAAGCTATGAAGGTTGGATTAAATGTATTAAACGATTTTGGACAGCGTTCAAGTTATTTATTCCGACCGATTTGCTTACTTGAGCAGTGATGAAAATGTACAGTTATTGGTTGAAAAAACTGACCTTGTGTTTATCGTCAATTTGTCGTTACTTTTTCCCACCTGAAATAATTGGTTATCATCGGTCTCGGTAATTCTGGCGAACTAACTATACGTTTCGCCAGGCCGGTTAATTTGTTTGCAAACTTTGCTTCATCAATTGATTTATCTGCAATATCCGTGGTCGTCACGCTTCCCTTGGTTTTTTCCTCTCCAGGATGAACTTTTGGGCGATTGTTCAAAAGCGAGAAAACAACTGAATTGGTCTCCCACATGCAATTTTGAACAACTGGTCCAAATGATGGTTGAATCGGATATGGCTTTGTTGGAATCCGGTAAAGATGTCACGTAAACTCCACATATGTGAATGTCTTACTGCATCAATTTTCCTTTTGTTTTGAGTGCCCGGAACGACAGGCAGAAACAAACCGATTGGGGGAACTAGTATTCATCCAGTTCTATTTTTGATCTCTCCCTCTTGCTCCGCTATTTTTGTCGTGGCATGTGTGGTGAAGGAAATCAGTCTTTTTTGTTCAATCAACAAACATACTAGTCAGATTGCCTTGTTTTCCAGTGCAACTGTTTACCTGGAAATGTTTCTCCATGTTTCATTGATGTGCATTCCCCTGGTTCGGGTTTTCATTCATCTCAGTGATCTACTTTTATCCGCATCGCTGCTGCTCTCACGGAACCTTTTCTTATTCGGGCAACAGTGGTTCCTCTTTCTCTATCTGATCACATGAATGCAATTTACGATTTTGAAATTTCTTTTTTCCACAAAAAATTTGTTTATTCTGTGTTTTCTCATCCCTCATAGACGTTTTTCACAGGTTCCGTAATACCACACAGCCACTTCTTATTTGACAGGGGTACTTGCCCAGTAGAGTTTTAATGTCCCCATTGAAGAAAAACGCTCTGATGTTCATTAATCGATTAGTCCGTACAGAGTTAACTTCGAATCTGAGGAAGGTAAATGGAACATACTTTCAACGTTGGCTTATGTAGAGATTATTCTACTGTGCTCTCAACTTTCAGCACATGAGGAGGCCTTTGCCTGTGAGGTGTCCTGGTGGTGACGTGTTCTCTTCTGGGACTGACTCGCCCGCGAGTTGGTTTTGCTACCGATTTATCCGCTCTGGAATTATCATGTACTCAATGAATGTCTTTTTAAAATCTGATCCACTAGTGCCGAATGGAAGAAAGAGGTCCTAATTGATTCTAAGAATATCAAAAGGTTATATCTTCAGCTAAGCTAATCGGCTTGGTGCGTTTCAGTTATTCGCCACATTTTACGAGTAAAACCGATGTGTCCTGAAGTGCCTCTCGGGTTCGAGGCTGGCTCCCAATGGTTCCGGGAATGTTGTGTAAATATTTGAAAAGAAATGTCTGCAATTAGGGCGGTTGGCGTCTACGAATATCAATGCCTTTTCAGCATAAATGGCCAATGGATGTACATAATTGCCCCACAAGGGCACTATGAATGTGTTGAAAACCAGTATACCGAACGGGATAATGACCTAAAGAAGTAACGTTATGAGGTTGTATTTAGTGTTTGTTACTACTAATGGTATTCTACACTTGGACGCTTGCATTTGTTCTTACTGCGGTTAAAGTAACCATCGGTAGTTGTGGGCGCGGTCCTATTGGAACCCCGAGAGAATACGGCTTTGTCGCGAATGAGCGTTCGTACGAAAACCGAACGAGACCCTTCACGAAACGTTCGGTAGTTGTATTGTGTAAACCTGCGGAGCCAAAAGGGACGATATCTAGGCGTGAGCAAGCGCGCTGAAAAGTAAAGGCAAACACGCGGTAATTAACTGTGGTCTTCATGCGGTAAAACAATGCGATGCAAGAGAGGAAGGTTATCTATTGTACAAGTTAGTTCGTGTCACTACAGAGCGCCCCTTACAAGGACAGAGAGAGCCTTCGATAAGCGTACCTACATTGTTCGCTGTTTAATAGTCCGAAAATTGGGATCACGTGGCAGTTGGTCACGAAAATAATGGTAATCAACGTTCTGCATGGTTCCCGTTGATTGGATGCTGGTCTACGGTGGGAAAGATACTACATATATGAATAATAATGAAATGAAAGGTACATGGAACGGACTCAGAAGGATTGTCTGGTTAGTTGATAAATCTTGTTCTTCGGAAGTATGGCGATGGTTGATAATGCGCGGTAGAGCTGAAAAGGATGGCTGCGACAGTTAACAGACTGCGTGACGATAACTGATGATGTACGCATAATGCTTCAGCAACACCCGGGGAACACAATCGTGGTCACGAACTGAGTTTTTATCGTGTGTATTAAAACAAGCTGTACAACAATCTCATATAAAACTAGATAGAAAAGTGAAATCCTACAGTTCCTCACTTCTGGAGTGAAATTGCAAACGGAATACTCCACGAGGCATGGGTAACAGCGAACAGTTGAAGAAACCGAGCAGAAAATGCACTTTTCTACCAAGACGTGTAGTACGTGGAATGGTTGGAGTTGTCAATGCCCGTGTAGAAGGTGGGCTAGTGGGAGAAGCGTGTCTTGTGTCTGTTGGATTACTTGGTGTGGGTGGTGGATGTATCGGGGATAACGGGAACAGCGTGTTCAGTTTGTGGTTGGTAAATCGAATGATGAGTCGAGCTATGCGTGTTTTAAATGGTCGATGTTTACTGAGTCACGCGATCCAAATGAAAAATCACTCTATATGTCCGGTGTATGGTGCTTGGAGTGGGCAACGTGTAGCGTCGCAGCGAATGAAAACGTGGCTACATGTGTGCAAATCATCAGGCACTTTTCCAGTCCGCTTGTGATGGCGTGTTGGATTGGAATTTTTAAGCACCATATAGTCTCGCAATCGTTCGGCAACCGTCGATAGAGAAAAAGGGGTTGACGATGGGGTTTAAAGCAAATCACATGGTTGACGAAGGCTAGTTTTGTTCTGCCGCTGTACACCCGAGGTCTTCTTTGATAACAGAGCGAATGCTCAGGATGATGACTGGAAGACGTTCGGTCCAGCGAGGATCTTCCTAAGCGCGAAGTTAGGCTTTGAGTTGTCGGTGAAAACTTTTAACTAAGCCGTTGGCTGCGGTGTGGTAGGCAATGGTGCGAATATGTTTGCAAACAAGCAGCCGCGTGAAATCACGAAAGAACGCAGATTGAAATTGAGCGCCTCTCTCTGTGGTGACATTGTGGGGAACACCGTAATGGGAAATCCAGTGTGACAGTAAATGTGCGACGGACTCAGAGGAAATGTCTGCCAGGTGAACGGCAACCGGCCAATGTGCGAAACGTTCGACACATGTGAACAGATGTCTTGCCATATAAAGAAGGAAGTGGGCCAACACCTAGGGAGAGGTTCAACGCGAGTGAGAACAACAGCGAAACAATATGGCGTATACTGGTCCCAAGGTCAATTCATTAAAACAAATTAAAATCAAACTTGTTAAAATACGATTATCAGGGATGTATTTAATAAAAAATAAAGTACTTATAAGTAAATACGATAATTGAGTACAGTTTAGTGGGTCAAAAACACTGCAAATGCAGAATATAACACACTAAATAAGTCAATTTCTACGAAATGAAAAACAGTTTATTTATGGAAAATGGTTGATTGTATCTTGAATTTTTGGTACAAAATCGACTATTTCGATTTTTTCCAAGTCATATGCACAATCAGTTTTGAATTCCATGAAGTATTTATCGACATGCCCCCCCGTGACGAAACGGTGACTCTCGAGTGTACCCCTGTGCTGACTGGGAAGGACAATGTGAACATGAGGAAAACACGCAACTGGGACGGTGAAATAAGCTGGGTATGAAACAGTTTGGCAATGAATTTTATTTCGTTGGCACTGTAAACAGTATTTTGCCCAATATCAGACCTCGTTGTTCATACTGGGTCCAATGACCACAGGTGTCACACTGTATGCTCTCTACAACTCGTTTTCCACACTTTACCCTGAGACACGTATAGGAGACACGTGGCATTGGTAATAAATAATACGTATAAACGGGTTAGTGATTGATAGTTAAGCAAGCTAATCCACAAACCATGAAATAAAGTTAAAAATTTATTGTTAGGTTACTGGCAGGTAGAGCGAGGTCAACGTTTACTTTTTAGGTAACGGTAACTGTGGCTCTGTAAATACCACTGATTGTTCACGTAAACCAATAAACTGATTTGCCTTTAGCTGATAATAACAGAACAATTTAACAACAGTGGCAAGAGCAGCGAAGAATACAATCGAAATCGAACATACCGCCAAGGTCAGGTTGCTCAGAACTGAATATGGCTACGGCCAATCAAGCGTCCGCAAATCCTTCAATGGTATGCTTACTACGTGGCCACCCAGCTCTGCTGGAACAAGAATGAGAAATAGGATCTCATCTCACCAAGTTAGCAAGTGTCCTAGATCCACTACTTTTTTCCATACATCAACGAACTCAGCACCGACCTGGAAAACCGCTGCTACAAGTTTGCAGATAATGTGAAAATCGACGGGGAGTCTGCATTAGAGTCGGCTCAGAAGGATCTTGAGAAAATACACGCGTGGTCAATTACTGGGACCTGCCTTTGAATGCCCTGAAATGTCAACAGCTGGTTAGAAATGGAGTCATGCAAGGTGGTAGGACCCTGGGACCCCCGGACCAGTTCCAACAGATACCCACGGTAACTATAGTCCGAGACCTAGATGTCCTTGGTAGTGCGGAATTCAAGCCTGGACAAGAGTGCTGAGAGGCAGCAACCGGGGCAGCCAGAGCCTTACATCAACTAAGACGTGTTGTAAGCTCTAGGAAACCCGAAGTCTTGTTCCCTCTTTACAAGGCTTATGTGCACCCGCACCTCGAATACTCCGTCCAGGCTTGGAGCCCGTTTCTGATCCAGAACATGAAAACGCTAGAATCAGTGCGACGTCGCTTTGTAATGTTTTACTTTTCTATCCACTTTATCTGACCTGATTGTACAGCTTGTTTTAATATGCGCAGCACCTAACACACAGTACAAAATTCCGTTCGTAAATACGCACGTGTTCTCCGAGTGTTGCTGAAGAATTACGCAATCATTATCAGTTATCGTCAAGCGGTCCGTTAACTGTCGCAGTCATCCATTTCAGCTCCTCTACACCTCATCGACCGGAACCATACATCACAAGAACAGGATCAATCGACCAGCGGACAATCCTCCTGTGAGTCCGTTCCTTGTACCGTTTATTTTATTATTATTCATATATGTATTATCTTCTCCACTACAGCTTCACCAAATTGTTTGCGGGCTTAAGACGTCTATCTTACGAGAGGCGTCTCGAAGCCTTATACATTTTCTCATTGAGAAGGCGTAGACGACGCGGGAACTTGATTGAAGCGTTCAAGATCCTGAGAGGGTTTATGGACGTACCAGGTGAAGCGCTGTTCAAGCTCAGTGAAACAACGAACCTGAGAGGGCACGCTCCAAAATTGGGTAAAGATGGAGTGCGGAATCGGCTTAGAGCGTCCTCATTCACAACGAGAGTTGTGAATGATTGGAATAGACTGCCTGATGAAATCATTGCTGCCAAATCGACAACAGACTTCAACAGCAGACTAGACATGGTATGAACCAGGGTGTTCAAAGGGAGTGGGGACTGAGTGGAACAGTTTGGATAAAGCTGATTTGGGACCGCTATCCATTTATTGCTAAAACCTCCGCCATCCACGTCTTCCTCTCCACTTTATTTACTCTTCTCCCAACCTCTCTAGAAGCTCTATACTTAGCCTTTACTTATCATCTACCTCCAGTAGATACCTCTACCTCTTAGTTCCAATGGATGGTCTGTTCGTTCCATGAGTCTGTCGTCCGCTCGAGGAGAAATTTGAAATAGATAAACCACAGGAGCGAATGATACTGCTGTATACAAATACTTGCTGTGTCAGAAACAATAGGCCGAGATTCTGATTGCAGTGGAGACCCATAAAGCTACCGCTTTAGCTATACCAACAGCCTGGCTCTCATAGAGTAATCCCATCCCGAGAGTAGCTCAAGATAAATTTGTTACCTACAAAACGGATAAGAGTAGCTCTGTACAAGGAGGAGGAGTAGCCAGTGTTCTAAGACCTCACTTTTGCTCAGTAGAATCGAATACTAAGATTTCCACTCCCAATGTGCAACTATTTACAGTGGATCTTATCATAAACAGCAGAAAAATATCCATTGCCTGTGTACATAGGGGTTATAGTGCCACACAACCGGAGGACTATCCAGGCACTAGACAACCCAGCTCGAAACTCCCAAGCTCATTGGTGAATAAACTGGGCTGCTTCTGGTTCCGGCGCAAGTCCTGTGACCTGTTCTGTCCTGCCCATTCAGTTACTGAAGATAAGTTGTATCAAAGGAACGCTTGGTTGTCAAACCACCACGAGAACACGGATCCCGGAGTGTAACAACCTGGACACATTGTCTAGAGCCAAAAGTCCTGTGACTTGACCTGACCTGAACTGACCTAACTTTCCGAGCTTCGGGTTCCCAGATGGCTTGGATGCAGTGCATGAGACATCGTAAGGAAGCAGTTTCGCTAATTAGAAGGGGTAAAAGTGACTTTGAGTTGAAACTAACCAGCCGAGCCAAAAAAGAGCCGAAACGCTATTACAGATACGCTCAAGCCAGGGGTCCCAATAAAAGGGTGATGGGACCTCTACAATTGGAAGGTAGGACTGTCATCGATGGCCAACAAAAGGTAGACGCCTTCTGAAGTAATGTGCATGGAGCAGATCCCGGCGACCTAGCACCGGATCTCGCCCCGTCCAACAGAGGAAACAGAATAATTATGCGTTATTAAAAGCGGTCTAAGGGATATTACCTGAGCTGAGCTGAACGTAAGTAAGTCTCCAGGGCCCGATAGAATCCACCCGGCAATCGTCAAACAGATCGCAGATATAGTAGCGGGACCACTAAGGGAGTTATACGAAGCCTTTCTAGATCAGGGCAACCTACCGGTTGCCAATATAATTAGTAGATTTAGGAAGCATGACTGCATTTAAGCTCTCTCTGGATGAACGATGGCTGGAGCTATTTTCAGAGTGAGATGTTTAATGTACTATGGAACGCCTTCTTGTCCCATGTCCCTTGTTCCCCGATGAGGTGGAAGGAGACGAGATTCTTCCTTTCCTTTTCAGCAAGGACGCCGTACTGAAGGCGATTCGCACTGGTGGATGCACACGTTGGAAGCATACTGCCGGAAGAATTCTGGACGCTGGATTGGCCGCGGCCATTATCAGTCCTGCACAATCTGACCTGATCTGACCTGTCCTAGATACGAATTGACGGGTCTGACGGAAGATGCCAATGGCCTCCTTCGCATTCGCAATTTATGCGAAGCGAGGATCCGAGGGTACAAAGAAACAACAGAACGGCATTCTAACAAAGGCACGGGAAAACCGGTTAGTTCTGTACAAATTCATGCGACAAACTCGTGCAAAACCCCCTCCGTCCTTGCCTTATCTATACCCAACGGTACTCCNTACCCAACGGTACTCCAGCCACTTCATCTGCAGAAGTGGTGGAAATGTTCCGGTCCCATTTCGATCAAACTTTTATTATCCCCTGAGCAGTCAGGCATTCTTATTTCCATTCTATAACCTACCAATCCCCGTTAGATCACGTTGTCTTGACAGTCACAGAATTGAAGGATCAAATCAGACACGTGAACTCCTTCAGCTCGATGGGTCCGGATGAAACCCATCCGCGTATACTGAAAGAATCCGCGGACATGTTGGCTGCCACATATGTCCAACCCTTTCAAAGTGCTTAGACTTAGGAACCCTTCCACAACAGTGGAAGAGAGCCAATGTTATCCCTATTTATAAGAAAGGCAATCGCCACTTGCCCACTGGCTTTAGGGCTATTAGCCTAACTAGCATTCCCAGTAAGATCTTCCAGCACCGCCTTAAACGGCGTATCTAACTGAGAACAGTTGGGTAAACCCTTCCCAACACGGCTTTCTCCCAAACAGGTCATGCATCTCCAATATGGTAACCGTAATGGATAGCTTAACCCGTGCTTATGAAAAAGGTCATATTTCGCATGCGATCTTCATAGACTCTGCCAAGCCCACAACAGATTGCTACACATTCCTCTTCTGTACAAACTAGGGAGAGATGGCATCACTGACCGATTAATTTCCCTACTCACTAGCTTGCTGTCGAACCGGTTCGAATGGTCACATCCGTTTCTTCACCCTCTTCTGTCTCAATAGGAGTCCCAAAGGGCTCCTTACTGGGTCCCATCCTATTTCTGATTTATAATAATAATCTCCCAAAACGTTTTCCAGTAGAGATTGCCATGTACGCGGATGATGTGCTTATATCTGGGGTGCAGACGTATCAAAAGTGCAGTCACCGATTGACCGAACCAAAAATTGTTTATTCGACTGGAGCTTTATTATTATTATGATGATGATGAAAAATGTGTGAGCATGTCCTTTGGTAACGCGACTGGTCAACCTTTCTAAGAAAACCGTTCAACTTCAATCCAACTGGTGGATCAGCACGAAATTCTTGGTTTCAATATCTCGTTTTCCTTCCACAATCAGAAAGCCATTAAAACCACCGTCAGCCGGTTATAAACGAAGGTGCTGAACCTATTGCTGAGGTTGTTCATGTAGTGTATTACGATGACAGAATCAGTCCAGAACGTGACGCGTTCATCAAAGATACTGAATTACTGTCACAGCTGCTGCAATAAGCGTACAGCTAACACGGCCGTGGTCAGATCGAGGCGAGGTATCCGTACGTATTTCAAAGGGGCGACCGGGCCATTGGCGTAAAGAAGTTCTGTCGTGCGCTAACCGTTCACATCCAGCCGGCATACGTAGGCTTCTGCTCCGTATCCCGTCTCGAACGCGTTGGAGAATANGCTAAGCTGGTTAGCTATTGCTCCCAGTCTTTCAGGTCTTGCTCTTCTAGTGGCTGGTCCCACTCCGCCCATTTTTGACAAAGCTGTTATAGGAAGACCTTAACCGGCAACAGCCACGATTCGACGAATCCAAGCGGGTCATACAAATTGCAGACCGACGATAGCAGTCCTCGCCGGGTGGGGTTCCCTCCGGGTAGCCGAAGTTGAGAAATGAATTCGTCTGGCTCTGCGTTCCATCGTAACCCCAAGGTCGCCAAGGTTCGATAGGGAATGGCTGTGTCGTCAAGTTGACAGCCACACTCGTTCTGTCGGTTTGGAGAACCTTGTCTAAAACTAAAGGTGAATTGATAATATTAAAAATAATAATAATAAGTGTAGATTTCACGGAGCCCGTGAGACATGCACAAGGCATGATCAAATGATCAGAGCGAGCATATGTACAATAACAGTGTAAGTACATAGAGAGACAATAAAAATGGTGGGGATCAGAACGAAAACAGNAGGTCACCGACGAATTTATGGAAGATTGAGGATGCATTGAAAATGCATGTAGCAATGGTAATGGTAAAACTGGTCTCTGAAGGATTGGACGTACGACAACAGTGCGGGGAAATACGGAGAGGCGGTCTGTGGAACGAATGCTGCCTGATGATGGAGGCATGAGGACAGGAATAGAAGGGAAGGAAAACAGCTAGAATAATACGTCGGTAAAAGAACATGTTTCACTCTATGTTGCAATACAACTCGCTTCTGGAGACAAATTCATTGGGTTCGGGGCTTCACTCGATCAAGCAGTGCTTTTAATTTTTAGATTAATTAGGCTTTGGTCGCTTTGATGTGGGACTGACTACACGCTAGACACCTAACCTTAAAACACCATGTAGGTGAGGCAGGGGGTGTGATCCTCAACCTGGTCTGGAACGCGGACGCATGTAGTCAAAACGGTAGAAACAGCCGTGCCCAACAACCATTGCCGGAGCCAAATTTTCCATTGTAGGTGAGGACCCCAAGCCTTCTGCAGGCCCAAACCAACCGAATCTGGAACAAAGAGGCGATATGCAGCAGTCTAGGGTAGTA
>UZAN01054980.1:0-13320 GCA_900618425.1 Echinostoma caproni | reverse complement strand
CTATGGATTCCCTTCTCTTCATCAAATGCCGCTTCAGTTTTCCAATTTTATTTCCCGTTTCAGTAAATCCAAGCAAAAAGGCTGCTCTCGCTTTAGCTCGTTGTGGTGTTCTATGCGGTTCTCCGTTTCTCGAACCCTAGCTTTATTTGTTCAGTCTATAAACTCACTTTGTTTATCCTATTCTCCCCTCCGCCTCACGTGACTTGGTGCATCCACCCTGTACACCACCACCACCACTTATTATGTAATCAATTGTAGATTACTTTTCTTCCTTGTCACCATCATGAAAAATTTTTATTATCCGTTACATTTTATACAATTTACACTAGTCTTGCTCTCGGGTTTACTTGTTGCAACATCCACGAATGTGTTATGGTATGCGTGACGTGACAGGTGGTATGCGAAAGAAATCTCGTCACAGCAGACATGCTTCACATCACTGGTAGATTCTTCTTAACCTGTGTAAGCCTCTTATTGATGTCATGCCTTTTTCGGTGATTGATGTATTTTTCAATGCTAAATCCAATAATAATGTGATGCTTTATCTTCATTGCGTAGATGGTTTTATCCAAATCTGCTTGTTTTCCTACACATTCATCTCAGGATCTCCTCTCGCACCGGATTTCTTCTTAGAGAAAGAGCCTGCGAAAGTTCGTCCAAAAGCCACTCAACCCCCACTCAATGTTGATGAGATTTTCAAGCTTCTCGAATCTATGCTATCTGAAGAGCATGTCAAGAGTATCGGAGCATCCTTTTACTTCAACTTATCAGGTAAAATTTACCGCGATTTCTCTGTTCCTAATGCCGAATGATGGATGGGACAGTCTTTCTCTGAAGCTCCATTGTAGTCTGGATGATGAAATTTTGTATCAAATTTTATCACGTGAGTGCTGAGAATGTTTTCTGATGGCTGTTGTGGCACTGTGTTTTGATTACCATGCGCGGTAATCTCGTTGCTTACATCGTACGCATTACCGAGTTCACTCAGTAATGCGTACTTGCAGACCTACTGATCCACTAGGAAAACCGGTTATCTGGGACTTGGAGAAGCGAAAGTGCAAACCCCTTACCAAATGGATCACCGGATCTGGTTAAGTGATGAAGTACGCTTTGTGCAAGCTTCCCATATTAAAACAGACCGATGCCGCTGCACGTATGGTTGTTTAAGCTTGCTACTTGGGTATCTACTGAATTGCATAATGAAACTTGCCAATGTCCAGGAGTTCAGCAATTCACACATTAAAATTTGCAGAAAAGGATCGGTGCAAAGTTAATTGGTGTCACGCATGATTTCTTGATCCACCAAGGCTTGACAACAATTCGTCATTTTGAATAATAAGATCGGTCCAGATTACAGCTTGGTTCGGATTTTTAAGTAGTCAAATCGGTTCACGAGCAAAATATTGTGGATTTCGAGCGAGTATCTTGATTTAACGAAAGATCGGATGTTCAGTTGTCCCAACGAAGAAATCAGCTGCTTATGGCCCTACTGAATGAGCATTTTACCCAGCAGATATCGTGTCTCCTGAAGTCGCAGAGCCCCTTTTCATATGCTCGTTGATTACGCATCATGCTGGCAACCACATTGGTGTGGTGTTTCATTACTTCATCCGGATCATATAAATTGAACTTGTTTCGTGCCACTTTGTGTTTTACCACCTGACTGTCATTCGGTTTGTTCAATTACTTGTCGACTACAGCTACACTGGAGATCAGCAACGGACATCAAAATTTTTTCTGTAACTGTACAACCGTAGTTTGATGCACCGTCTTCTTCTCCAGTCACTGATTCGATATTGACTTTTTGGAGACCTCTTGGGACACTCTCCACCGTTATGTCAGTAACAAAATTGAACAGGGATGGTAAAATAGTACGGGTTGCCTTACCGGAAGTATGTTACCATAACATTCTCAATAGGTCAGTATACTTACTGAGTATTCCTTTTTAAGGAAGCTAGTCGAAAGACTAGTGAAAACAAACGATTATGGTGTGAGAGAGATCAAAACAAGAAAATTCATTCCTGCCAAATTCAAGTGAACCGTCAACAATGATTGTTTCCGTGGTGGTGCCATTCAACACAGATTTATTGAATAACCCTGGTTTGTAAAAGGATAGCCAGTGAATAAGTTATTGATCGCATTTCTGATTATATCGACAAATGCAATCCAGTTTCGGTTTTTCAACCAATAACCATGCGTTTTCATGTTCCGGTCTTGGTTGGGATAAGAGAACAGATTGAAGTTTGGAATGTGGACAGCTGAGTCAGAGAAGATAGAGAACTCATGTAGACTTGGGTTGCACAAATCATCCGGCGCAGTCTTGTCGTGATTGACAAATGCTATTCACTTTCAACCCTATTCGTTATTCACTTTAAAGAAAAACTTTAGGACATTGTCCTATTCATACAGAACGTCAGTCTAGCTAACCTGCACTGAGGCCACTTATTTGTTGATTTGAATATCTAGAATTCCTTTGATCCAACCAAACTACTCGTATCTGTGATTGAGTAGTCACAAAGTGTACCACTCACCTCCCCCCGATGCTGAGGACGGCTATCTGACCAATTCGATTGCCGATTGTTTGTTACACTAATTAGACTCACTTATCTCCTTCGACTCTCCTATATGTAGTATGCTTGTCAGGGACATTGACCAGTTAGGTAAGTGCTAGCGAATTCCACACAGGCCCTAGCCTTGCACCGTTTCATTCCTGTCACCTACTTACCTGATTAGTTATTTATTTTCAGCTCTCGTTTACGAATCGATTGACTGTTTTGCAGCCATAAGCCGAATTCTGTTGTCTGTTCTGGCGTATTCGTTACCTGTTGACCGGGACGAAACTGTTAATTACCCGGTTGTTTGCCGTGATGGCTGCTGTGTGGCATTGAATCAGATGTTGCCGGTTTTACATTCAACGGTTTCGGTTCTCCGATGTGTCTATTGTTTAAATCTAACGGAGACGTATCGTTGCTCGTACGGTGTTGTTATTATTAAGTCCATCATTGTGTGCAATCCATAGACGGTCGCGTAAACTGACCCTCCTGTGTTCGACACCTGCACACGATATGCTCTTTAATCTATAGTTTGCCAGGGATACCGCACTTTTATTGAAGTTCAGTTCATTCGTACGGAATTAAAGTACGCCGCGCTGAACCTTCTAAGTGTAAAAGCAATCGTTTGTTACACAAATAAAGCGGCTTACAGTAAAAGTGCAAACTCATAGTCCAAAGGTAAACTGTAAAAAGGAACTATTCTCAATAATCCGATCTCCTGATTCTTGTTTCGAAGAGTGGAAGTTGTTGGTCAAAAGAAAAACGGACAACGGGAAGGTGTTCCTTAACTTGGCTGTTCTTAGGAAAAAGAAGGCTTATATGTTATCCACGCGAAATAGAGAAACAGACGGTTTGTAAGAGTGAATTGTAGTTAGGAAACTAAAAATGCAGGTTCTCAGATTAAGGTGACCTACCATGGGTTGTATCCAAATCCTTATTTTGCTGCCCTCCCCCCCCAACGGTGTCAAGGCCGTTTGCGAGAGCTAATACATTAGTCTGATCGGCATAGCCACTAAATTGCTCATAGGGCTGTTGCCTGATTACCTCATAACATCAAGAGACACACTCGAGCTAACCAAGGTGGCGCTAGTTGTGTTGATCGGACATTTACGGTCCTTTTGGATCTTGTAACACTCTTACAAGTTCCAGCAATCGAAGTCGATCTGTTTCATCAACTTCCTCACTGCCTTTGGTTTTGTTCATATAGACTCGTTGGGGAACATAGTGAAAGCAAATTTAATGCCCGAAAAGATTGTGGGATTCATAAAGTCGTTACTCAGACACTCGATTTTCGGTTCACTTCTGTAGAGAGGAGCTTTTCCTTAAATTCGGCTGTTCGACAAGGCCTTCCGGTATTTTTGACTAAGCTAGTGGCTGGATAATACACCGCGACTTCACCTATTACCCCGTACACAACGTAGGTCAGGTAACTAGATCGTGGGCATCTAGTTTGTGGGTGATATCGTCAGTCGCGGGGACACCTTGGATAAACTGCAGCCAATCCTTAATCTCGTCAGTCGTTTTACCAAAGAAATTTACTTATAAATTATCAGGTGCACGACTAAAACCATGTTGACCTTGGTTATCTCAATTAACCATGAGTCAGCAGAATTCTCCCAGATTTTCAAACATCTGGGTTTTTATGTTCATCCCAACGAACAGGTCAATGACGAAATTTTTCTGCGTGTCGATGGCACTAAAAGGGCTTTTCTACAAATCAGCCGAACACTATGGACACAATACATACTTAGGTGCTGCTAGCCTATCGAGCTGTCATTAGTGCTATTCTGAACTGTTACTACGGACTCGTGGTTTTTCATCACGGGTTTCTAATTTACATCCAGAGGGCAAATTGGCACGACCGATCTTCTAACGACGAAATCCACCATCGCTGTTGATCTATCAAAAGCTTTCTGTACTCTTGCCTCGCCGTAGTCTCCAATGGCTCAGTCATGTTCCCCCGCGTCCCACCACGGGGCTGTCTTTCCATGCGCTGTCCTGACTGTCAGTTAAAGACTTGAATCACCACTGTGAAAGAAGGCTTAGAGCGCCTGGGTCCGAAAGCGGTTTATGACCTCCAAAGTCAGTCGAAACGGGCTCATTCTCACACGGGAGTTCATGGCATAAAGGTATTTAATTAAACAATTAGCACTCTGGGCTTCTAGTTTGCTGAAAAGTGCAAGGAAATAGTTGCCGATGCGGAAATCGAAAATAACAGCACTCAAATGGGATGTAGAAGTGATCGACCAATGATGAGAAGTTTTTGATAAGGTGAATTAACTTATGTTGAATACGGTCCAGCTAACATATGGTCATGAACACCAGTCGATGTTCATTTTGCGTTCGTGCGTTTTACATTGATATTATTATTCCTTAATCTCTTACCGGGGTTTCATATCTCCCCTGATCAGTTTTTCTTATGGGCTACTACGGTGTGTGATTTAAACTGAGACAGAAGTGAATACAGTCGCCTCTAGTCGTACAAATTAAATATTCATTGGTTTATTTTACTGTTCTGTTATGGTTCATCTGACCTGAATAGATTGTTCTATTCACTCTCTGTATCCTTTCCTCTCACTTTTCTAACTGATCAGGTACGCGACCCGGGGCGTGGTTCGTCGATCTGACCTCGGGCAAGGGTACCGTGGGTCGGGCTACAGGAGATCGGGCAGATGCGTCCAAATTTGATTGTCGTTTCACCACGACCAGTGAGAATTTCGAACGAATGATCTGTGGTCAGCTGTCACCGAGTAAGGCGTTCCTTGCGGGTGATTTGGACTTGGAAGGCGATGTTTTTCTGACTATGAAATTGGAACAACTGTTCAAAGAGTTGATGAAAACAACTGGACCGAGGCGCTAACCTTCATCGAAGTTTATCTCTGCAATATCCCATTTACTTTTTTAGTTGTCCCTCTCACCTCGTTTCATATGTGCTTCTGACTATAGATGCGAAACAAAAGGTGGGTGATGAACTAATATTGTTTTGTTACCTTTTTGTTCATCCCAATTCTCTTTGTACTAGCACTTTGGCGTTTAACGCTTTCTTTTCTTACTTTTCTACGACATGTTTCTTACCAATAGCGTATCGCATCATTAACTCTCCTCATTGCAGCGGTTGTTCTCACAATAACCGACGCAACCCAGTGGTTATATTATCCCCTTAGAACCTGGATCGGGAGTAGCAGTTGACAGCAGAATATCGGTCGATACTTTTGTGTGGAACTACTTATTCGAGCTGGTCAAGCATAAGAATGCAAGTTTGATCTGAAATGAACTACTTTAACAGAATGAATTTTGCATGCATGTGATCATTATGTGCCACAAAACAAATACAAAAATATCCCATCTGAAATTCAAATGAGTTAAAATAGACAAAACACAGTGTTAAGTAATGTCACCGTGAGTTTCGCGAAGAATCCCAAATTTAGGTCTGGGCTATCGCGTTGCTGCTGGAGAGGGGTGCACAACTCATCACTTCAAGCATGGGGAATATCCCCACACAGTTCTTCGTCGCTTTCATTACTGAATGCCCCACAAAAGCACTTGTCGCTTTTGAATCTCGATGGATTGCTGAATTTTCGCCGTAATTTAATTTTCATTCCTGTGCGGTGATGGACTTACCTACACGAAAAGGCTATTTTCGCACCATTGATAATGCCTTCTTAGTCGTCGTGAGAGCCAGAATGGGTAAATTTGGGCCAGTTCTGATATCCTCAGTCGTTGTCAGTGATGTGCTAACTATCATTCCCTCACTCCGTCCGAGAGAATCCAAATCAAACAATGATCTCAGCCCCCATTTCTTTGCAAACTTGGTCTTCATGAATGCTTTTTTCACTTTGAGACTGATTGGAACATTTCAATCTTCCCCTCATTCTTTAATCCGAATGGGAAGCCATGAGGCATCAGCCAAAACCGCCACAAGGAAGTGCGTGGTTGATGATAGTGAAAACTGAAACGGTGTCTTCGTGGTGGAAATAGCAAAACCTGTCGTGCAATTATAACCGTTCTAGAAATGCACACATACTTTCAGCGTTATTTCAAATTTGACTGTTCCATATAAATTCACATTATATATGTTTATGGGGTATGGTAACGGATAGATTCAAAGGTGAGATTCATACAACTTGTTCACAAAACAGTGTAACTAGTTTACCAACACTTTTCTCCTGGTCCGAATACAGATGGGTGGAAATGGTTAGCAAATGGGTGAGGGTGACGTGTTAATGTGTGTGTGTTTCAGTAGATATAAGGCGGAGAGGGGAAGTTAGTACACGTGGACATGCGAAGACAGGGAGTTAATAAGCCGATTAAACAATACTGACGATTAGCAAGAACAAAAGTTGGAATTCATTATCCAAATAGAGGTGTGAAACGGGGAGGTGGAATTGGTATGTGTGGGTAGATAGTTTGAGTGAATGGGGCAGGGAGAGGAGAACGAAAGTCACAATGATGAGGTGAGGGGTAAAGGATAGAGTAGGGCGGGGGCGGATTAACTCTACGGTAAAGCCAATGCGACCACCTGCTTCTGAGCGCACAGAATCGGGTTCGTTCTTCGTATGGTTACGGCTTCCGTGAATGTCATCCTCACCCATTTGCTAACCATTTCCACCCATCTATATTCCGATTAAGAGAAAAAAGTGTTGGTAAACTAGTTACACTGTCTTGTGAACAAGTTGTATGAATCTCGCCTTTGAATCTATTCGTCACCATACTCCATAAACATATATAATGTCCATTTGTAATTCGCATGAATTAACCGATGATATACGAAAGAAATGTCTCTGCAGCAGACGTCTTGCATAACACTACTGGCCTTTTTCAAATTTATTCGGGGAAATCGTTGCTTCAAATATCCGTTATAAACCCTCAAGATGGTTTCTCCAGGACGCTCTGTTTGATTAGATTATGTGCAGTGCCCATTGTCATATGTGCGCGAGACTAATTTCGCTGATGAGAGGGAAGTTCCATTTACCGATGAATTCTGTCTCGCTCACGCATCGGTTGAACGATGATCGCGCTAAACTTAGCTGATAAGTTAGGATGCAAATGGTGTTATATTCCCAGGCGGTTGATAACCGCCGTTGTATTGACTTGTGCGAGTGGGTATACGGTAATCATGGTTGTCCTTACTGGGCACATACAAAATCGGACAGGTCACTCGCCAAAGGCTATCATGACAATTTCACCCTGGGTCTACTGCGTTTGAGCGATGCACTTCTACTTCATAAATGGACAGTCAGAGATTTCATTGCTAATGGCGGAACTGATGTCGATTAACGCTGGCGATAGCGAATGTATAGATGTGTTTCAGCATGCAGCAACATAAACGAACTAACTAATTGAGTGGGTGTCTACAGTTAATATTGTACAAATATTTTTCTGGGAAAGGATAAATAGATTACATGGAACTGTGGTAGCTTGGAATACGGAAAAGAAGTTGATGTACTACGTATGCGCTGCAGCAGATATTGAACCTGTTTTGATTGCGTTTTAAATGCCATTTCACCACGAACTCATTAGTAAATCACGTATGTACGATCCTGTCTGAATAGGCAACTGGGCCCTATTTTGAGGGGTCATTATAACCAAAACTGTTGTATATACTCAATTCTATGATTCACCTTACTGTGTCATTGACAATATCTGGAATTAAAATACCGTTATTAGATTAGAAAATTTCCCATAGGAAAGGCATATATTTCCTGGATAAATATCAAAAAGGCTTTCAATTTCTTCTATCCAGAAAGACTGAAAATAAAAAGTAGGCAATTTTGTATAGTCGGAACAATGTAGTTTATTTATCACATTTCAATCGATTTTTCATACTACTTCAAATCATCTACTACTAACATGCTATGTCGCAGTTTATATACCCCTTTTTTGAATCCCCGAAGGGTGCGACCGCAGGTGATGCACTGTACCTTCGGAACCCCTTATCGTACAGTTCTCAACATTCCTCCATCAGGTGATTTAGCCAATCGGAAACTGCTGAGTAGATATTTCTGCCATACTTTTGCCCGATAAAAATGAGTTGAATAACGAATCATGAATATTCCCAATGACCAACCGATTAATTTATTGCTTAATTTCACCAATGCTGCACACGGCAACTAACAGAAAAAAACAAGTTCACATCCCGCGAAGTCAACCTTGACTGTTATGAGCGCCAGTCCACTGCACCGATGCAGTTCCCCTCAGATACCTCTGTATCTTACAGTTTTCCAGATCGAATCTACTTCCGAGCGTCGTTGCAAAGACTGATGTATGCACTATGGCGAAAATTGTCTCGCTTATCTTTGGTTTAGTTGCGTTGCAGCGCAAATATGATGGACAAGTATAGGATCCCCAGTTTTGCATGGCATGGTATAACTAGTTTATGTCAGTTCAGTCATGTGCTAACGTGGGTTCCGATTAAGGCAGTGTTTCCAATAGTAACCCCTCCTGGACGATTTTTAGCAGAAATATTACGACTACTCATAAGCAGCGTCATGTCTAAAAATCATAGAGCTGTTGTAAGGATTAGCATAAAAGTACTTATGATTAATATAGCATCAAAATATCATAACCAGCGGGAACATCAAATGGTTCAACAGGGATATGCATGCCTAATGTGGCTCAGAATGTTTCCATATAAGTGGGGGGTTTCATACGAAAAATCAAACCACATTCGATATTGAACCTTATCAAAGTCACCCAATATCATCTCTAAGGTAGAACCGTACACGTTCTTCAATCGGCGCTTTACCTCACTCCTGAAAAAATCCTCAGTGTTAGTGTGAACACCGGTCGCATGATGTACAAAGCCGTCTGAGAAATTGCCCCATTCATTGGTGAGCGTTTTTTGCACATCGTGCATCAAAATTATATAGGGCACTGCAAAGCCTGCCAATCCTGCAAATGCATAATGTGACCGTAAACGAAGATTTGCCCATTCTATAGGAGATGAAAGTTCCAGTAAAATGCTTTCAAGGTCACAATTTTAAACGTGCCTCAAGTTCGCAACCATCCGCGGGTGGCATAATGTAACTAAATGCACTTAAAAGTAGTTAAGATGATTTGCAAACATTGCACACTTATTTTTATTTCATGGCAATGTCCTAATACAAAAAGTACAGATGGGGGGTGTTACTGTTGGACACTGTCCAGATTAATGCACTAACATAATTTGGGATGTCTTCTGGTGCCTCGAGTAACTTAAATCTATATTCAGTCTACTAATGAGTAGTCAAAATCTAAAAAGAAAAATGAAACATCTCAAGTATGTAATCCACTAGTTTAACACCAGATGATAGTAAAGGTGCAGTTGTTGCAGTCACTGTATGTTTACAGTCTTTCGGATAAGATCTGACAACTTGACAGTCAAACTCGTGAATGTCTGTGGGATGGCACCAGTGGTAGGAAAAGGTTGGCAGGTGTGGGGTTCGAACCCACGCGGAGATAACCTCCAGTGGAACTTAAGTCCACCGCCTTAACCACTCGGCCAACCTGCCACGCGCCACCGGATTTCATTCCAATAATGTAATCAATGAAGGCATGTGAACGGTAGCCACCGTACTTCAAATTTGTACGGGACCATTTTATTATAATTCCCTCATAATAGTTTTAGTTATGTAAGATTCTGTGAATTTTGGACTGATTGTAATGCACCCATTATCTAAATTTTTCAATGCATTCGTCTGAATTTTCGCTGGCGTGTATGTTTTAAAATGGGCCGGTCACCATAAACGGGGTCCTTTTTATCCGGTGATAAAGAAAGTATATATGTGGAATGTTTATAAGACTGAAAGGTTCTTCCTGAAAGCCACAATGGCGCACGTGTACATCTGGTAAACATGCGAGAACAAAGTACACTAGCAGTTGTGTCCCGATGTTGCTAGTGTAAGTAAATGGCAGCACTTGGATACCTGATCTTTTAGGAATCATCGAAATCTATTTATCTTTTCAGGTGAAGTTAACAACCTTTATGCATATGTAGATCCCTGTCATCTTGACATGAATGAAATGGGAACAGTAGGTAAACCTTCGATGCCAATATTGGGCCTATACATCAGCCTCTTACGTTGAAATATGTCTCGCAATGGAGTACTAATTTGTCAGTAAGCGTCATCAAGTAATTTATCGTTTTCGTACTCATACATTTTTAATTAAATTTTTAGCACTTTATCTATCAGTACATGTTACTGACGAGTTGTCTTCATTCAATAGTGCTTTTCATCAACGGGTGACTGTCGTTCAGGTGAACCATTTGATTGTTTAAGAACAGGTTTAACTAGACAATTTACTAATAATGGTGAACTAACGAAATCGTTAAAGCTTGTTTTGTCGCTCCACTCTCTATCTTTGAAATGATTAACCCTATCCCGTATTATGGGAAATTTATTTCCATTTTATCCCACGCCGAAACCATAACTTATTAGCCTGAAGTGACAAACTACTCGATCTAGACACTTTGATACCTCTTAGTTTGTCACATTATGCCAATATCACCTTTGCATATGAGCCTCCTACGACTCGAAAGACATGTTTTCTTTACAAGTGCCCATTACCTGTTTACGCACACTGGCGAAATTATCCTTTTTCTTTGTGAGCCTTTGGTAGCAAGACCAAGTTAGTAGCGTGAAACCCCTACTGTGATGTTTTAGTGACTCGATGGTTGCTGATGTTCATCAGAACCTATCACTAATGTTTGCTCACGTTCGTTCTGGATATCTGTCCTAAGAAGAAACAAAACCAAGGATTAGGGTTTGTAGAAAACCATATATTCTGAAACTTCCGAAATGTTGGAAGTAACTTTGGCTAGGTCTAGGCTGTTACTTAAGCAAGGGCAGCGGAAACCTGAAAGTAGATCTGATCGATGCAAGGAAAGCGTGCGATACAGAGCTCACCGTGGGGAATTGTGCCGGTGTGGCCTTTTCGAGTTGATTAAAAGCACGATAATAGTTAAAGCAAAACTTAATTCTGGAAGTGTCCAAGTTCCTACATTTAATAAAGAAAAGTTCTCTAGAAGATCGATATCGCCAAATAATGGCGATACGTGCTGAATCTCGATGGTACACTTGATTGTGCCCGGTAGAGAAGAAGGGTCCTTATGCTAGAAGGACAAGATTACCGGTAGTTTTGCTTTTGTAATTATTCTGCATGATCTAGGCTGTCACTTCTTGATATCTGAGCCTTGATGGTTCTGATAAGTATATCATGGTTATTTAACCATGTCGTGATAGTCCTCAATGATACAGGATTGGTTGGAAACTGATTCCGTCCTGATGCTAGTCACCAGTTTAGGACGAAGGTGCTACTGGTCCGTGCTTTGATGATCACGTCCAGTTTCAATGGATCTACCAGGAAACTTGGAGAAAACAAGAGGGAAGAAAAGCAAACTGTCGGTTGAAGAACCGCTACAATATTTACGAAAAACGACCGATTCCTAAATTCTTTTAAAAAGAGATTAGATTCAGTTGAAGTCGCAAGTATTTTGATTTTCAATCAACTTGCTTTTTTAAAATTTCATTTGTTTTATATAACATTCGTTGCCTTTTTCCGGAAAGTTTAAATACTGTCGGCCAAGGTGTACGTCCCTTTTTATACTCATAATAAGAATGAAACGCGTAGAGGATGCAGTCATCCTTAAAAGAATGTTTAAAAATCACTACAGATGGATTTTTATCAGAAAACTGAATAAGCAGCCCGGTAGCAAAGCTTAACTAGAAACTTCTAATGCCCACCGAAGTCAACCTCACGCGACTACATATTGAGAAGATCCCAGCATTCTTCAACCCTACCCCCAAAAAGACTAATTTATCTTTCCCCAGCTAATCACCCGTACTCCGGATGCTTTGACAACACAAGCATAGACAAACCAACCGTAATGGGGATATTCACCGGCAAGTTAAATTTACTTAGCAAAAACAATCCACGCTGCAATAGAGGAGGTCAAAGATCTCCCACGGTGCGTATCCTACGACCAGTTCAGTTCTGGGATCAATGGGGCTACTAGTTAATCCACTTTCTAAAACCATAACTACCAGCTCCTACCCCATGCGCAACTTAAAGTTCCGCACTTCCGAAAAAATGACCAATCAATATTCTTGCATCTAAACCACAAGTCTTGGCAAGCGCCGCCAGGTCACTAGCAGAACGAACGCAAAGAAACAGGTGGAAGAAAATTATGACACCCTAGTCCCCTTCTCTCTCCCCAGTAAACCTTTCACGTCCACCAGACAGAGAAAATTCGGAAAACTGGCAAGTCAAACTTGCTATTACAAAACCCATGTGACAAACACACGCCACCGCCCTTCCAGAAGTTACCATTAGAGACACGACCTTTTCGGGATGAATGGCTTCTAATAACCCCCCCCCCCCNTTGTGCCCGATTCTCGATTGATCACATTGTACACAACAAGGAACACACGTACCTCAACGGCCACACTAATCGTCCAGCCTCACGATCACAGCACAGATTGGACACCACGAGCACCAGTAGTCTTCTCCCAGCTACGTAAGCAAGAACACTTAGTGCACAGCGAACGGGTACTTGACACACAGGAAGCAAGTCAATTTACAAGTTTTACTCTGATGCTTATGTCACCCAAAATAGCATCGATTATCGCAAGAAAAAGGTTGTGTACCGTTAAGGACTTAGGAGTCACTCTCATGAAGAATTTCAAGCCTGAAACTCAATGTCTGAAGGCAGCTAAAAAGGCTCGTGGTGAACTCTTCAGGCTGTGTGCTGTCCTTACATGTAGAAACACAGTGGATTTTATACCCATCT
>UZAN01054978.1:0-14946 GCA_900618425.1 Echinostoma caproni | reverse complement strand
AACTCCCCCAAGCAATAGTTCTATCACTCCCTCCTATCTCTTTCATTGACTGCCTCTGGGTCCGAATTCCCCTGACCCGCTCAGAGACACTGGTCTAGGAGTAGTTTACCGCTCACCCTCCAGTGGCAAGCGAGAATCATAACTTCTGATAGAACAACTGAATGGTTTATGATCTATGCGCCCCAATGCCCATCTTCTAATAACTGGAGACTTCAACGCTCCGCGAATAGATAAGCGCAGACTTCACCCTCCAAATAATATATCTGGAAGTCTACTAGTCGACCTGGTCACTGAGCTGTCATGGTCTCAGCACGTGACAAACCCAACCAGATTCAGAAACGGGCAATACTCTTCACTGCTAGACCTTGTTATAACATGTCATAACACGCGGACACAATTCACCAGCATTGCCCTTTTGGCAAGAGTGACCACATCGTGCTGTCTTTCGATATAATAGTCCGCTGGCCCAGGTGCGTAACACCATGTCTTAGGCTTCGTTATTTTGAAAGGACAAAATTCAACAACCTGAGGCATTTCCTCCAAGCTCATTCCCTACAAACCACTCAGATAAGTGATTTAGTCCTCCTGAGTAGCACAATAAAGCAGTGTATCCGCATAGCGGACCATCTGTTGGTGACCCGCGTCTGAAAATCCTCCTCAAACAGACACCTCTTACCGCGCGCTATTCGTCATCTTTTAGAACAGCGTCCGCGGTCTTTTGCTAGGTACAAATTGACGGGTCCGACAAAAGATGCCAATGGCTTCATCGGCATTCGCAATTTATGCAAAGCAAGGATCCGAGAGTTCCAAAGAAACCAACAGAACGGCATTTTAGCCAGGGCACGGGTAAACCGGTCAGCTCTGTTCAAATGTATGCAACGAACACGGCACATCCGTTTCTGCACGCTAACCAATCTCAATAGAAGTCTCACAGGGCTCAGCACTAGGTCCCATCCAATTTCTGATTTATAATAATGATTTTCCTAAACGTTTCGTTGTGGAGATTGCCATGTAGGTGGATGATGTCACTATCTGGGGCACAGATACATTCAAAGTGCAGTCGGCGATTAACCGAACCAAAAATTGGTCAGTCGACTGGAGCTTACCAATCAATGTCAAAAAAGTGCAAGCTCCTCGTCAACCTTTATGGGTAAACGGTTCAACCTGAATCCAAATGGTGGATCAGCACAAACCTCTTGATTTCTGGCCGAATAGCAATCTCCCGCTTTCTTCCCGCAATCAGAAAACCAGTAAAACCGCTTTTCTTATCTTAAACCTTATTGAACGGTCTTTTCCGCGTATAACCAAAGAGGACTTCCCTTTCCTCTATGGAACATGTCTTGGCCCTCTTTTAGAATATGGTAGCCAAATTGTACATTCTGGCCTCAATGGTGACGCGACTCTCTAGGACGTGTGCGGTGGAGAGCCACGAAACCAGTACATGGCATGTCAAAAATCCCTTATCTTATCCGGCTACAACAGCTGAATCTATGTACCCTGGATATACGACGTATCAGAGGGGATAATAATAATAATAACGTTATATTTCGCGAAGCCCGCGAAGCATGCTAGTGCGCATGATCAAAATGTACAACAATATGTAACGTGATTAGTGTAGACCAAAAAGTAATAGTACAAAGAGTATAGGAACGTAGTTTTGAAACAGGTATGTAGATTATTGTAAATGTGCCTTGCGTTGAAAACGAAGCACAAAGAGGACAAGGTCATAAAATGGAGTATTGGGGGTGATCTGTTATGTAATGCACGTCAAGGTGAACGCATGTCTTATGACAAATAATGGTAAGACATAAAATTGGGAGTTGGAATATCCGCTCGGGAGAAAATGCGCGGAAGAGTCCAAGGACAGAGAGAGAATTGCAAAGAAGAAAGATTCATAATTTCAGAGGCAGAGCTACAATCGAGATGAAGGAGAGTACAGTAATTCAAGAAGAGACGACACATGGATCATTAATAAACAGTTTCATATGCCAGTACAGTTGGGAGGACTTCTGCGATCACTCAACAATGGGCTTCGGGGCTTCACCGTTAACGGACTGATTGGTTTTTATTTATATTATTGAGGCGTTGGTCGCTTTGATGTAGGACTGACTACACGCTAGACACCCAAACTTAAAACACCTTGTAGGTGAGACAGAGGGTGTGATCCTCAACCTGGTCCGGAATGCGGACGCATGTAGTCTAAACGGTGGTTACAACCGCGCCCAACAGCCATTGCCGGAGCCAAATTGTCCATTGTAGGTGTAAACCCCAAGCCTTCAGCAGGCCCAAGCCAACCGAATCTGGAATGAAAAGGGCAAAACTCGGCAGTCTGGGGTAATACCCAGCTGAGAAGGGAAGAGGGGAACAGCATGTTGCGAGAGAATATGCGGAGCGCCCGAAAGTATAAATATTGATACATATATTTTAAAGGAAAGTGCAAACAAAGAAAAACGCAGATCAAAAAGATGAAGCGAATCACGGGAAGGAAATATAATGTCAAGAATTGAGGATGACAAGTCTAATTAAGGTTTTCCCCTGAAAGGTTTGGGTTTCACAGACCTAGCTTAGACGCCCGACGAGTGAAGCGATTGGAAGGTAGTTGATAGGTGAACATTAATGCCACGTCAGACTGTGCCACGGGGAAGAGATAGCTCGAAGGGATCAACATGAATGAACAGACAATACATTGGAGAAATTATGGAGGACAAACGTTGTGCGATTATTCGGAGAAGAGAAATGTTTAGCACTATTCCAGTGCTGAAAGTCCAACAGCGCACCAACATAAGCTCACCTATTGCATCAGAATGTGTTGTTATTATGTTGGTTTCCACCTGAAAAAGTTCGTTCCACTGTTCATGCTTTGAAGCTCGACCAGTGTACTGATTAGAAATGACTGAAAAGTGGCCACAGCTGCCTAGTCGGCATGTGCCACAGACATAAATTGGATCAGACGAGTGGAGATAAAGTACGGACCGAGATAATTAGGGGCTACGGGTAACGCCTTATGTTGGTTTCCACATGATATGCTTTGTTCCACTGATCAAGCTTTGAAGCTTGACCGGTGTAGTGCATAGAAATGGGTTGAAAAGTGATCACTGCTGTCCGGTCAGCGTGTGCCACGGAGAGGAGGTGGACGAGGGTTACAGATGAAAGAAGAGACCGGAAATAGAGAGCTGTGGGTAACAAACCAGTTGTAGGTTTTCACGTAACAAGTTTTTCTTCCATTGATCAAGCTTTGAAGCTCGACCGGGCTACTGATTAGAAATGGGTTAAAAGATGACCACATGTGCCTGGTCAGCATGTTTCACTGAGATGAATCAGTTTGCTGATGACAGTTGAGTTTGGAAATTTACCACTGATCCCGGGTTAGTCTGTTACAGTCAGTTGAGTCTTCTGGATCAGATGTAAACCCAGGTCAGTAGTGCATCCATTTAGAAATAATTATTTACACTACGTTCTAAGTGCGTTGCAGAATATTTTGTAAACTGCAGTCTTTCGCCGACGTTTAGTAATCTAGCCCATTCTCACAAGTTGGTGATTCATCGTAAAGATTGTGTAGTTGGGCCATTTTAGATAGAGTGAGAAATCGAGGGATGTGATTCCTAAACGTTGGGGTGGACGATATTTTCCTTATTTCGACTGGAAGTGTATTCCCGAGGCGTGAATAACAAACTTGGAAAACTTTTCGTCTGGTGTTTGTTCTGTCATTAGGTAAGGGGAGGACATTTACGTGATCACTAATGGGGTATGGTGGATCAACCTCAAATCGGATTTCATCTACCGAATGGGCCCGCTTATACAAGAATCCATGCAGAAGGGTAAGGTTAATCTTTGCACGGCGTAACCATAAGGGGTCAAGGTTCAAGAGGAGACACCGTCACATTTAGTTTAAGTTTGAGGTCCAGCCAAGAATTTGTTCTTTAAATCTTCGCTGGAAGTTCTCTATGGCTACTCTATCTGGAGTATGCCATTGACGAAAACTCCAACAAAGGCCTAGTGTGGGATTTGTACAAAGTGATTATGCTATCATGGAAACTGAAAGTCCTAAAGAAGAGGTTTATTGAGCGTCTGGCCTTTGCTAATTGCAAAGCACAATGCTCAGAGAAGTTAAGAGAACAGGAGTAGCTGAGTCCGAGGTCACGAACGGATGTGGAATGGGCAATAGGAATACTGTTCATGGTCAAAGAATCCGGAGGTACTTGACATCGAAAGGACAATTTGCTACTTTTGTTTCCCGAGAAAGTCATCGACCACAAGGAACACCAACGATCAAGAGCAAGGTCTCGAAGTGCACGGCTCGGGTCTGTAAACACGTAAACACGCAGTCATATTTCTTTTCCGAATCACGACCCTTGCGAACAAACAGAGGTCCAAAATAATCAACTCCTACTGATTTAAAACAGCACCAACTCTTTTGGACCCTACATAGCGGTAGGGTAGCCATCATCTGCTGACCTGTAGAAGCTACCATTTTCTGACATACCACGCATTGACCTATTACTCGCTTCACTGCACTGATTCCCTTGACAATCCCATATTTTCCACGGATCGCTGACAAAAAATGTGACGTGCCACTATGTCCTTCTCTACTATAATAGATTCCTCAAAGAATTCTCCATGTCTCCGTTTCGTGCTTCTTGAAGTTTTGCCTGTAATTCTGATTCCCTGAATGTTTCGTTCTGCACCATTCTTAAAATCTTCCATCGAGCTGCGTTGATTTCTTCGATTGTGAGGTTTTCTACGCTCAGGGTGCTTTAGTTTCTCGACCAATACATAATTCTAATGTAAGAGATGAAACGAATAATCTATGCAACTGACTTTAAAAGATTTGACCATTGAGAGTAGCGATGCAGAAGCTGTTCTAGTTTTATCGACAAAATAGCTGTGTTCACGCGTGCTACAATTTTCTTCATCTCTTCATCCTGTGGGGTTAGGTTACAGGTTTGATAGGTGCCACTCGAGACTTACTGAACAGCAAAACGCTGTAAGCCGGTTTTCTTGCTGGAACGCACCACGCGTGGGCGAGAGCCCCATAACCTGTCTCGGATGCATCACAGAAAACATGCAACTATATCCTTCCTCCTTCTCCTCAATATCCGTTTCTAATACTTCTTGGGATCTTAATCACCTCTAGACACCTAACAAAGCGTACCCGGCTTTACCAAATACTGGCATCTACAGCATTGAAAGGTTGGTCTCAACCCATTTTGGATTCTCACAATGTTTGCAACAACTGCTTTACTGGGATGCTCAGAGGAGCTACCATACCTAGCTGGTCAAACCACGAACTGACACTGGATAATATACCTCTTCTTGTCACCGGCTTATCCAGTAGCTGGAACTGGAAAGTGAAAACATCTCTTGTTGTGTCTCACTGCACGCTCAAAGCTCTCTGACAACTGAAAACAAGTTGAGGCAGTTGAACCACGTTAGTACTCGTGCTGTCTTCCGAGAGAGATTCTGCAAGTCCTCAGTTTAAAACCACCCCTTCCCAATAGTTCGGTTATTTCCTTCGCAAAACGTAAGACTTCATCACATGTCGGGAACGATGCAAGACAGTCACCAATATAGAAGTTTTCTTTTATGGTTTTTAGCACCGCACGCCCGTAACCACTACCGAATTCTCTTGCAGCCCTGTTCAAGGCAAAATTAGCACAAAACGGTGAAGAAGTCGCACCAAACGGGTGAGCTGTCATTTGATATTCCTTGAGATCCTTGAGTGGGTCACTCTGTGTCCACCAGAGAAACCTCAAAGCGCCTCTAGCATTTTTTGGCACCTTCACTTGTATAAACATCTCTTCTATGCCAGCTGTAACAGCTACACGTTCCTTACGGAATCGCAAAAGTATACCCACTAAAGTCGCAGTGGTGTCTGAACCTTGATAGAGCATGTCATTCAACGATTTCCCCTTGTGTTTGGCCGCACAATCCAAAACTATACGCAGCTTTTTCGGCATTTTTGGATTTAGTACTGCACGACGAAGCAGGTACGAACGCGGATGAAAGTCGCAGTGTAACTGTTCCCTTCTCTATAGTTATCTTCATTGTTTGTGCGTAACGGAACCGTAGCGCCTCGTCATTAATTAAGCGCCGCTTCAGGCTGTTCAACCTCGAGAGCGCTGACGCGTATTTTCCCATACCGGCATTGACACCCTTCTTACATGGCAGAGGGACCACGAATTGTCCACCGACGAACATTGTACCGGACTCTACAATAACGATAGCCTCCGTATCGTCTACGGAAAGGCCTTAAACTGAACTGGGCGTCTGTAAATTCTGCATCGTACATTCATATTACTTGATGCATTAAAGTTGAGTCTTCTGCAGCAGTTGACCGATTTCATTTCATACGAAGTGAAACTTGAAGGCCCGAAAATCACCCAACCTAATAGCGTCCGAACTACATAAGGATTCTTTCGACCGCGGAGCCTTTGATCGAGTACCCAATGCGCCTCCGATATATCGCACCCAATTAATAGTAGAACTTCTCCATCAAAGTATTCTACCGGAAGGTCTGCCAAATGAGGCTATTTTTTCATCCTTTCAGAGATGTCTCTAACCGACTTATGAACGGGCAATTCTTTTATAACAACCGCTTGCTCCACCCATACTGATTCTCCTTCATTTAGAGGCAGTACCTGAAAAGCACTGCTGACAAAGTTTGCCTCTATTGATCCACTCATTGTAGTTATTTTGATGGTTTCTGTGTTGGTTTAATCCCAACTGAAGTAGTGCACTCGCCTTAATAAGCGTCGTATCCCATCCATTATCTAGCAGGGCATACCCGATAATCTCTTTTAATCCAGCTCTTATTTTGACCAGTAATAATCCCAGGCTCACATTATTGGTCCGAAGTCTAGTTTCTCCGCAGTGACCCTCACCGATTGGTTCATGCTGTGCTTAGGACTCCCTTGACGAAGTGAAGTAACTTTTGATGTCTACCTCCGCAACCACTCACGTCACAAGTGGTCTTATTACTGCAGTCATTTGCTCGATGGCTTCTCATTAAACATATAAAACACAAACCGTATCTTCATGCCTTGTTCCATCTTTCCTGAGTATTTAACTCCGGAAAACTCGAACAAGATGAAACGAGATGGTTTTCAGCACAAATCACACATCGTTGTGTGCGTAGATCGTTAATATTCTTGACCAAATTTACACTATAGTTTAATGGAGGTTGACGCCTGCTCGAAGGTTGTATAGACTGGACGGGTCTATTACTTCTTCTGCTTTGGTTAGCAAGTTGCCCAATGCTATTCCTTGATACTCTAGCCATCGCAGATATGAATTCTGTCAGTTCGCTAAAATTTGGCTCCCTGTCGTTTTGAGCAATCCGATCCACGGTCTCCGCCCGCTTCTGTTGCAGGGAATATGGCAATTCTTAAACTATTTGTTCCGACGTGCTGAGCGAATTAAGATCAGCCATGTAACTCATTTGTTCCAGAGCGATCATGCAGCTTTTCATTCGAATAGTGAAACATGACAATACATCAGAGGCCACGCCATTCATATTGAGACCCTCCAGTAATCCATCTAAAAGTGAGCGCGCTACCTCATGTGAGAGCCCAAATAGATCTTTGAGAATTGTGCATGCCCTATCGTACCCAACCGCGGGTGGCAACATGATGCAATCTTCAATTGCGCTCCTAGCCTTCCTCTTACAGTAATGAAGCAAATATAACAAGCGTTGCCCGTCGACATTAGTCTTGGAGGCAACGTATATTTGAAATTGCCGAATGAACCTCCAGTACATTGTAGGTCGCTCATCGAAAGACAGAAGTTCTACTTTGGGTATGTTTAGGTTCGCAGTAATGCGGCCTGATGTGGACGTCGTCGTCTTGTTTTCTCTCTAGCTCACCAAACCCTGCTGTCCCTGGGGAAAAAGGATCACTCGCCTCCCTAGCGTCCTATACTGGATGGTTTTCAACAAGCTGCATCACTCAATTTTTTCCGTCCTCACTCACGGTAGAACGGGTGAACAACTTATCTTCCATTTTTTCTGCAAGCCTTGCACTCTCCAAATCTTGTCGTACTGCTAGCAGTTCGCTTCTATGCCTTTCTTGAAGTTCTTTCATCTGCTGCTCCATTTTCTCTCGCAGATGGCGTTCCTTCATTTTAATCAACGACACGATAAGCTTCGCCTTATCACTCAGCCGAATAGACCCATTAACCCTGGAGCCATGAACAGAAAAATTATGCAAGGGGACTTGCCGAGATTCTCCAGTGTTCTCGTTGGATCCCTGCTGTTCATCATCAACATCCTTGTTCGTCATATTCATTCTCCGATTACCGGGCATATCAGAGTACTGTAACAACCAAAACGCGAGTGTCCTGATTCCAGCGAAACAAAAAGAACCTCNACCTCGTCTGTATGCGTTCAATCAAATGATCCTTCGCTCGTTCTGGATAGCGAGCAACGCGTAGCCCAAATTATCGAGAACCAAGTCAATCCAAAAATAATCTACGGTACTATTTTTGCATTAATCACAAATACATAAGGCAGTCATACCCCTGATAGTGAGCCTGATTCACTATCCAGCCAAAATGTTACAAATATTCACAGAAAATATCTGCGGTATTAAAAAGTAAATAGGAAAATGAGTGATCTGAATTACCTTTCAGATAATTCTGGACCAATAGGAAAATTCTGCACGCTTCAACAGATCAAGCGAAATAATCTTGAGCGTTACAGCCAAAAGGGGTTCAATATAACCGCTAGCAACGGTTAGTTCAACAACGAGCGTCCAATCAAAACCTTGGTTGCAATAAAACAAGAAAAAGCACTGAACCCCATTTACATATAAGAGCAAAGCACTTGAAGTGTGTGTCCAATAGATATGCTTTACCGTAAAAAAAGGTGAAATAGAAGGTTCAGAAGAGAAAATTCACCAACAAGAAAACCACCGTCGGAAAGAATGTACGATAGAATGGCGAAGAAGGATAAGGAAATGCAAGGTAATTGAGAGGAATTTTCAGTCTTTTTGACTGTTACACATACCTTCCACTCTACATTACCCAGTACTTAATCTTATAGCTGCTGCACAGGCTTCTTTGGCATCCTGCCGTGTATATCCAAATCTCCGGATAACTAGAAAACTGCTGAGAGTATAGCATTGCCTCATCCCTCTAACCGTCTAGCTAGGTGCAAAGCTACATTGCAGGCATTCCTTTTCTTTTTCTTTTTGCAGGCATTCCTTTTCAGTTTTGTACTGTATCAGCTGCAGAAGTAGCACTTGAACCAAACTTTGCCCAAGTGGGCGCTGAGGAGCTCAAAATCCTATCGCAAAGGATTCTCTATTGTTGAAGCTTACGTTGGCAAACGATGAGCTCACGGTGCAAGAACATGGACTCAAATTGACATCAGCCACAAGTCCTGTTACCCTACCTTGGGGTAGGCAGCTCTTGAAGGAAAAGCTCGGAGGGATCACTGAGGAATTTCCATCATCTAGAGCCGTTAGCAAAAAGGGTAGACCAGTCTGGTTGAAGAGCCGGGCCACCAAGGCACAGCAAATAAAAAGCAAGCGTGGAGGCAATTTAAAAGAAAAAGGAGCCATAGGTGCCTGGTACAATACAAGTGGAAGAGTGAAAGAGCCAAAAGAGTCCAGATGGTTTGCCGACTTCAATTTGAACGCCGACTAGCTAACAGAGCCAAGGACTGACCGAAGGCAAACTATAGCTATGTTCAGTCTGATGCAGCTACCAGAGTAGAGGTTGGATGCATAAAGAACGCTCGGTGCCAGCACGCTTTGACCAACGGCGAGAAAGCCGAGGAAATGCGTAGGTTTTTCGAAAGTGTCCACGTGCGAGACCACGGTAAATCGCCTAGTACTATGCTGATTAACTCAGTATCCGTAATAAATGACTTCCATGTAACACCGGATGAAATAAGGGATAAAGTGCAATGCCTAAATGTGCACAAGAAAACAAGGCCGGATGGAATTCATCCGGCCGTCCTTAAACCCGTTTCGGCACTCGTGGCGGGACCCATCGGGAAGCTGTTTAATTTGTCACTCCGCACTGCGCTGCTGCCCAGAGATTGCATGAGGGCAATAATTGTCCCCATTCACGAAGGGGACAATGGAGAACAACCAGCAAATTACCTGTCAGTGAGCCTACTGTTGGTTGTATTAAAGGTATTCGAAAGGGTTATTAGGAACAAACTGGCCGAATACCTGACGAGAAATAGAATAATAGCCGATAAGCAGCACGGCTTCGTTAAAAGTAAATCCTGCTTGAGCAACCTGCTGTCGTACCTGGATGAGGTCACGAGCCGACTTGATAGGGGATAGCGAGTCGGTATGCTACCTGGATTTCAGGAAAGCTTTCGACTCGGTAAACCCTCGCTTCCTGCTACACAAGTTGGAGTGTCTCAGGGTTTGCTCCGGGGTTAGTAGATTGATTGAGAGCCTACTTGCACAACAGGACTTTTTGAGTGAGTGTAGACGACTGTATATTAGGGTCTCTTGAAGCTTGCAGTGGGGTCCCCCAAAGTTCGGTGCTTGGTCCCATGCTGTTCCTCGTATACATCAACGACACGGTCCGTGGTCTGCACTCGCCGCTCTACTTGTTTGCAGACGACGTTAAAGTCCTAGGCCGACCAGATGTGCCACAATTGCAAGAGGATCTGAACAAGATCCAGGAGTGGACAGTTCAATGGGAACTCCCGCTGAACCTAAGCAAGTGCCAAAATTTGATGACAGTCGATACAAATAGCGATGGGCGAAGTGTGACCACGGAAAGCCATCTACCTCTAACGAGGAGCGAGGATACTAGGGACTTGGGTATCGTCATAGACTAGACCTTCAAACCTACGCCTCAGTGTCTGGCAGCTGTGGCCAAAGGTGACAGTGCACTTCATCAACTCCTTAGGACTGTATCCTCTCGAGGGCAAAGGTAATGGTTCCACTGTACAAGGCCCTTGTAAGGCCACATCTAGAGCAATCCGTTCAGGCCTGGGCGCCTTACTTGGTCAAGGTTCTGGAGGCGGTATAAAGAAGGTTCACGAGGGTCATAGAAGGCATGAGTGACGTTGCATACAGCGAGAGGCTAACGAGGTAAACCTGTTCTCCCTCAAGAGAAGAAGAATGCGAGGGGACCTCATAGAGATCTCCAAGCAGCTGACCGGCGCCTCGGTAACGAAAACACCGCTGCTGCAATTATACCACAATACTATCTCCAGGGGGAATGGGTGCAAATTGAAAAAGACCAGAGCAACAAGGAGTATTAGAGCCCAGTTCCTTGGGAATCGGGTGATCAATGCCTTGGGGCTTTTAAGCATCAGCTGGACGAGGCATGGTCGGGTATATTTCCCGACGATATATAAAACTAACAACCTAGGACCATGTACCTAAATTCCCCGTAGGATACCCCAGGTTGCTTATTCCTATATCTTCTGCACAGACTTCTCTAGCACCCTACCGGGTATATACGAATTCCCGCATAATTAGGAAACCGGCTAGGGTACAGCATTGCCTCATCCCATTAACCGCTCAGCTAGGTGCATAGCTAGACTGCAGGCATTCCCCTTTAGCATTAAACTGTATCAGCTGCATGAGTAGCACCTGAATCGGAAAGTTGCCCAAGTCGGCACTGATGGGTCCAAACGTCGGTCGCAAAGAATCCTATATGGTTGAAGCACACTTAGGCAAGCAATACGCTCACGATACAGGAACCTGGACTCAAATTGGCATCAGTCGCAAGTCCTGTGACCTGACCTGAGTCCCGGCGGGACTGTTTAGAAAACTGTTTATTCAATCACACTTCAAGAAGTGAGACTGTTTTCTTTTCCATAAATATCAGATGGATGTGTGTAATAGAATCCATTTAATATAATTAGTATACCTTTTTCAGACTGTTATAACAATCTGAAAAAGGTGGAAATACAATGTATGGAGTGACCTAGGTCCTGGGTGAAATTGTAGGGGGCTAGCTTATCGGTACCCCAATATAATACGTCTATATCGCAAATGAATTTTGTGCGAAAGCAGAACAAGACAGTTCAATAAATGGAGGTTGGTTGTATTGTTATGACCTGCATGTAAAAGACCTAGGTAAACGAAGCATTTTCGTGCGTTTCGTATTCTGTTTCGGTGCAATCCAGCAAAAAAGGACCCGAAATTTTGTAAAGTCAAGGCGATTTGGATACCGGATTTCACCCATAGTAGTTACATATTTGATGCTTTCTACGTTGGTTTTTGATGCATCTTGCTTGCAAGCCTGCATTCATCAACTGAACATGAGAGATAGGTTATATGGTATTTTNTTAGGCTGTGGAAGCTATTTTTTTAGAAGTGGAATAATTGATTATTTTTTAAAACGATATATTCAATTTTATGGTTTCAGTGTTGCATGTAATATATACGCGATACATTTAGCTACTCTAATTCTACCTACAAATATTTATACATACTTAAGCATGTAAGCATTTATTATTATTGTATTACATCAGGTACACCTCAAAAAGACCATGAAGCCTCATGGCGTTTTGGAGGTAGAAGTGCATTTATTTGTTCATCATTAGTTACATTCTCTACTATATAAATTTTATCTTTTCAATGAATTTTGATATAAATATTTCTTTTTCAGATACCATTCACAGACACAACCCCCTGGGCTTTAACTGTCAGGATGCTAAACGAATAATTCAACCCCAGCTTACAAATCAGAGGCAATGGGCCTCGGGATTAGAGTCTCCAACACCTTTTCCCCGTCCTCTACCACTGTAGCAGTAGCCTTGAAAGCCAGGCGAGCTCTGTTTAGACTCCGAACGGCAATCACCAACCGTTGCCCTATTGTATTCATGCCGCTGTACAAAACCATCGTAAGGCCTCACCTCGAATACTGTGTTCAGGCCTAGGCTCCTTATCTTTGGAAGGACACCAAAGTTCTAGAAGACGTTCAGCGACTAGCAACCCTGATGTTCTGGGGTCTAAAAGGACTCAACTACTCGGAAAGACTAAACTCCCTTAACCTATTCTCTCTAGAACGCCGATGGACGAGGGGGGACCTCATTGAAGTGTACAAAGCTACCAGGAACATGGAACAGTCCCCCATTGGGCACGTGTTCACCCTGCGGACCAACAACATCCTCCGAGGGCACTGTTACACACTGGGGAGAACCAGGTGCAGGCTAGCAATTAGATATCACTTCTTTGCAAACAGAGTAGTCCCTATATGGAACAAATTACCACCTCGAATAGTTGAATGTCCCACAATGAAGGATTTCAAACCAGAGCTGTACAAGGAGTGGTATCTCTTATTCCCAGAACTGCCCTAGGGATCAGGGTTCCTTTAGTTTACTGATGGAATGCATGTAACAGATACTGCGCCGTCTCCCTTTCCCTTCTACCTTCCAGATATTACTTCCTCGTGGAGAGTCCGAAGAAGCTTTACACTCGAAGGCGAGTCGGTCCACAGATGGAACCCAAAAGGCGAAGGCCTCTCTACGTTCTGTGAATGGAATTTGAATTTGAACGTTTCATCCAAAAGCTTCAGTGAATACAAGGATTTCGTACAATTGGTTCCTTTTTCAATGAAAAATAAACTATTTTCATAATGCACTTTTTACTACCTAGAATTGATTTGATCGATTCAGAGGCATTCGTTGTGTTGTTCGGGGTGTGGGGTACTGGGTATAGAAATATAGGAAGGCTTATGGGGTTACGCTAGAAAAATACTATAGTTTCCATTTTTAGAATGTAGCTGAGAAATATGGGGCACAATTGAGCTAAGTGGGAGAGGATGCACGTCATGCAAGGCTGGACTAGTTTATTTCTTAACATTGGGGTTCGGTCGTTAAGGGTTTAAAAAATTGTCGATTTAAAGGGTCGCTCGTTCAGTTCCGGTAAAAGTGCGAAAAAATGTGTGCTACTTTCGCACTCTGGGTGCACTGGAGTCGCACTCTAGGAGCACTTTTGCTGGCAGAAAGAATTTTGATTATAATTAGAACAAATTAAAATCAAAATCGTGACAAAACAATTGTCAAGGGTGTAAATAAATAAAAATGAAATACTTTTAAGAAAATATGAAAACTGAAGACAGTACAGTGGGCCACAAACATTGCTAATGCAAAATATAACACATTGAAAAGTATATTTAAATGAAATGAAAAACCGTCGATTTATGGCAAATGGCTGGCCATGTTTTGTATATTTTTATAAAATGGACTAATTTGAATTTTCATAACTGATTTGCACAATCGGTTTGGACTTATAATTATCAAGATGCCCCCCAGTGTCGAAACGGTGACTCTCGGGTGTACACCCGAGCATAGTCAGCATGCTGACTGACTGGGTAAGTCATCCCTACGTACATATTTACATTGAATAAAACCTGTAAAATTTTGAGCTAAACTGCTTCAAGTATTTCTGTCTTCGTGATTACCATTAAATTTATTTATATTCCTACCTTTAGTGTAGCTTTGATAACAAATCGAACAGCCGGAGGTGAAACTGACTTCCTTCCCTCTTTCAACTGATGGTCGATAAATTTCTTGTATCCAACAGGGTCATTGAGAGCCATCTCATCCAACATCTTCCATACTCTTGTCGCATCTTCAAACAAATCACTTTTGGACATCGTTTACTGTTGATTCATGTTGGCGGGGAGACAAGCGATGGTAACGGCTCAAGGTCAGTTCAGTTCAGTTCAGTTCAGTTTGTACAGGACAGTAGTGGCCGAGACCAATCGTGCGTCCAGATAGTTGTGTTGTCAGCTTGTCTCCTTCGCTTCCAACACTGTTCGTCAAAGGTTCGTTCTGCTTGTTTCTGAAAGGCAGAATATTTAGCTGCAGTATCTCATCCACCTTCGTTCTGCTTGTTTCTGAAAGGCAGAATATTTAGGTGCAGTATCTCATCCACCAGGTATGTAGAAATGAAAACTTAATTCAGTTCAGTTCAGTTCAATCCAATCCAATCCAATCTTCCAGGACGTAGAGGCCTCGGC
>UZAN01054974.1:0-14948 GCA_900618425.1 Echinostoma caproni | reverse complement strand
ATCCGGGGCATCGAACGATCCACCTGGGACTCAATGGATAGTTGTTCCGTTTCACTTTCTTTCTTTCTAACTCCGTAGAATATTGTATTGTATAACTGGCTTTGCGGGAGGTCATGTGCAAATTAGGTTTTACACGCGAACGGACTCTATTTTGCATGATACACGCACGCACGCACCCACGCACGCGTTTTTGAACTGCAAATCAAATTAAAATCTCTTTTAAAACGTTCTCGCAGCAGTACGTTGTTAAATTCGGCCCGATGGGATGAGGAATCAGGAACGGAAAAAAATTTTGCAATAAACCGAAACTTACGGAATTCGATTAACTGGTAAATTTATCAACATGTAATAGATACGCGCGAGCGCACACACTGGAACGTTTCAAACTGAGAACCACAAATGAAAATGAAGCCCAGGGTTGCATTCGGAACGTTTGCACTACTATCAGACGGATTTTGGGGATACTAGCGATCACCTGGCTCGTTGTTTTTTACACTCTTCCCTATTAAAATGGTCAAACCTATTATTATATGCGAAGAAAGAATTCTCATCAATTGTCACACTTTGCACAGCCCAGACCACACCGATAGCACTGATCTTTCCCCACACTGAAATCACAATTTCAACATAATATTTCAATCTGGCAAACAACAATGTGAACAATTAACCTTGCCTTATAAGTTCCTCCGGTAGATTCCGGTGAATTTTGAGAAAAACGTGTCGTGGCACTTAGCTATTGTGCCTCTGTAATACAATTTTGAAAAGATCAGTGCTATTGGTGTGGTCTCCTTGTCGCTCAGCTGGTAGAGCGTGCGCTGTACAAAAGCATGGGCAGCGTCCATGCGCGGGTTTGAATCCAACCGAAGCTTCACAGAACTTCAAGCGACTCTAATAAGACACTCAAATTTGCAAAAGATTTTTGTCTGGACAAGTGGCACATTTTTATAATTCGTTGTATACTGATTCCGAACATAAACTAAACTTTGCTGGAAAATACTATTTATGAGTAAACTGCAAGAATGGAATCACTAATTTTTGGACTGATACCACGTATCATCAAAATCACGTTAGTAGGTAAGTTTGAATATCAGAACGAAACGAAGTTCTTAGTGTATAGATCTTTCAGATCGGAGTAAAAACGTGCCTTACAAACATTTACCTGCAGAAATCGGTACGTCGGTTGAATAATGAACTGTGCTGACAACTCCTGATTATTGGCGTTTTTTTCTGGCCAGTGAACAACTTGAATCATGGCGGGAATGTTTGCTGGAAGAAAAGTATGGATTAAAAATGCATAAATGATGAATAAATCTGTTTAAGTTAGATAATGATATTTTATCTTTCCTATTGAGCTGAGTATCTGAGACTCAGATAAATCCAAACCAATGTCATTATTGATTAATAAAGTTGAAGTTATAGGACGTTTGAAGTGCCTGATAATTTAACCCTACTTCAAACGTATCACATTATGAGTTGAGAATAGCTCATAGTGATGTATGAAAAATGGTGACGAATTGTCAAAACCGCACTTGGGATAAGATTGATTCAGTCTAGAAACAACGGAATCCAATGTGAACCAAGTTCCCGGGATTTTCCAGTCTCACACTGACACGAAACACTTTCAAAAACGTTTCACATTCTGATTGCTAACTTGCTGGTAGTACGTGTGTCCTACAATATACGGGGACACCCCAAAATGCAGAGATATATTTCCATTATCTCCGGATTCTCATGGATGGTTATCTCTCCGTCAAATTGGGATCAGAAGGAATATATCCGCGGGGCTTACTTTTATCGGTGACTGCGCCCAAGATCCATTTTTAATCAGTCTGATCGGTTTATATTTTCATGTTATTCAATAGATTCAAATGCAATCCTGAATCAATAATTTCCCATCCGGATTTTATTCAGCTGGTTAAAAATTAACACGCGTTTCAGGCACCCAAATAGTGAATTCTTATCAGTTTAAGGCCCGTGTGATTAGTTAGAGTGTAGATTAAATTTTCACAGAACTACTGCTTACAGTAGGGCATTTATTTTTCCCACCCCCACCAACCCCATGAAAATGTGTTCACATCAACTCAACATAATCTATTGAAAGTAGATTATCTGCCAGAAGAATATTAAAATGCGATCAGTTACGATAAAATTTTTTATCTTATCCATAGTTTTCCGGCCGAAAGATCGTTAATGGAAAATTGGGTTAAGTCATTTGGCAAATTGTTAACCACGTTTAATCGGGACAACACTCGGAGATAACCGGGAGTTGGCAGATCCGTGTGCGTGCACCGGATAACGATGATCTGTTCATCGCATCAGTGATCAGATAATACTAAGCTCTCATCGATCGTGGACGTAGTACGAAACCTTCTGGGGGGTTTGCAGGTTGATATTTTATTGTATCCGATAACAATTGTCCCTGATTCAATATCATATCAGTATTAGTGTTTTGTAATGATTGGTCTTCGTCAAATGTGTGTCGAACCAAATTAACGGGTGTAGAGGCAAAAAAGACGTGTATGTGTGTATGTGTGTGTGTGTGTGTGTGCGAGAGAGAGGAGTATGAGCTAAGAGTGGATCTCTAAAATCCATGACGATCAAAATAAACTGTTAAATGCAACACTGGACTACGTATTCAAACAGTGCTGTGTTTCTACCTTCCATTTCATTGTGAATTGGCACAGGAAACAATACGAAGTTGACAAACGCCAAATATTTGCGATAGAGTGTAATTCGGATATCCAATAGGTATCAACGTGGATCAAATCATCATGGCAAAACCGCAGACGGATATCTCCCTCCCCCCCCCCACCCCCTATGAGATAAAATGGTTTCAACATTGAATAAAATTCACAGTTTTTGGAAAAAGAACAGCATTTGATCGTTGAAAAGACAAATGGTTCTGAATGCGATTAAAAATGGAGAAATTTTGCATTCACCCTTCACCAGTTTTTGTTCTATAAATCAAATACCCGAAAGCAAATGCAACACAAATTCTGCTCCGTTTTAGTGAATCATTGCGTGACTTGAAAAACATATCCAAATGAAGATAAAAACGGTCGAACCAGCTGCATGGTAAATAGATGTGGATTTCACGTGATTTACAAACCGTGTGAATGACCGTGATAACGTTTAGACGCGGCTGAATCGATCGATTTTGAAGCGTGGCGTTGGTTCGCGAGACTGGTGAATATGATTTCGGCGGAAATCTGTTCAAACTGCAAACCACATTGACTAAATTCCGTAATTTGTTCCCTGACCATATCTTTCGTCCCGTACGTTGTCTCTCTGATTTATTTGTTCATGAAACAAATATCAGAATAGGAAGCATGTGAATTATAAACCCTGCTCGTTTCGAGGACTGGGTTACATGCGCTGGTTTCAGTTAGCAGCTGGACAGTTGTCTGTCCGTGCAATACGCATAGCAACGGCCCACGTGTCAATTGTTCCATCGAACTTAAAACCTGTCTGGTGTAAATTGAAAAGGGCGAGGAATGTTTGGCTTGAATAAATTGGAGAACCTTTTTTTATAATTTTGTGAAGGTAAGGAATTCCGAAACGCGGCTTTCTCCCGAGTCAAAAACAAGCGTGTCGGGAACCTCGTGTGTGGGTNGCTGTTCTTTTAGACAACTTACAACTTACAAGGGTGATATAATTTTTGGATTCATTGAACGCCTATGAACATTTGGAATACAGGCTCACTGAAATATTTTGAAATTCCGTAGCAAAGATTTATAGTTTTACTTAGATTATTAAATGTGAACGGCTTCACGAAAATTATTACGATTATTTTTGATGACCAAACCGTATCTTAATTTGAGGACTTGTATCTTCCTCCGACTTACCGGTCTGAGCTGGTAAGGGTAGATAGATTTTGATGGGGGGGGGCAATGCTCTTATCTGGTATTGTATTGCACTCAGTCCAGTTAACGAAGATAGACACAACAAAAAAAGGTTCTGAAACCCCGTATGCAATTACAGATTTAGCGGTCTCTCATACTGAAATAAATTTGTTTTGTTTCCATGTTGAACAAACTGAATGTATTTGTTCAATCAAAGAAGATTTTTCAAACATATGGATCATTTATGTTGCACACAACAAATAGTCCATTTGAAGACATTTTCCAGGTTTCACTGTGCCATACTGAACATCGATCGTCCTTTCCAAGTGATCATTTATGGCCTTTTCTGGAACAAAACGGAGCTGGAGGAGCAGCGGGGTAATGGAGTCCTTGATCACACACCAGGACCTTTCAGTGGTAAATAGCACGAACTAATTATTCAATCGTTAAGTTAGTAGATCATTTGAAAACCCGTTAAACGTGTCTGACCTTGGTTGCTAAGATTAAATAATCTCTGTATGAAGATCGCAAACTTTATCAGGGATGAAAAAGCAATATTTTCTAATAGGAATATTACGGTAAATGCTCGAGTACGATCGGGTGGGACGCTTTGATAAACCGATGGCTACCGCTCAATCCTCTCCTAGTGACACTCCCACCCCTCCCACCCCACCCCAAACCCTAAACTACCGATATTCACCAATTCTGATGTAAACATTATACTAATCGTTGCGGGAATATTTCATTTGAAGTGATATGATGGAATTCGAACCTCGTAGACTATATGACCGAGTTGACGAGCTTTGACTGAGTCCGTGTAGTTTCTTGGGGAGTTCGGGAGGGGGGGGGAGGTTGCAGGGAGGGGGAAATTGTTGTTGTTGTCGTGACTCCAATCCTTCTTTTTAAATACCTGAATCCCAATGTCAGAGCTTCATGCAAACATTTTTTTATCCGTGTGATGGGACACTGAATCGGGAACATGAAACACTGTCTCGTTTGTAACATTGTCTCGGGGAGTGTCGCGGTTGGCGTTTCTCAAATGCACCTCGCACACTCCAATTCAGGGAATCGAATGTTACAACAACATTCGTGGGATGAAAGCACGGAACAATTATCCTTATAAAAAGACACAGGTCCGTGATTTGCTCAGTTCAACAGATGATAGGCCTTTTGGACCTGGTCAAACGTCCAACGCACCTTGATGTCTAACCGACCTTGTGATCACTACCACGAAGGTGTTGCTGTGTTTAGGTGTCGTTCGAATGCCTCTCTTTGGTTTGTTTGGAATCAGGGGTTTTAGCTACCTTGCCCAAGTGTTTCATCGATCCGGTTGTAGGCCCGGATTTTGGTTTTTCGCTCCTTCACTTTAGTGGAAAAACACTTCCTATACGGGAAGACGGGAAGTAGAACTTCCTCAGAAGAAGCTGTTTGAAACGTATGGTGCTATGGGAGGATTTCGCAGACTGAAAAGGTGGGATGAAGTGGACCAGCTACAAACCGAGCCATCCACATCAAACCATACTGAAATTTAAAATACGAATCACTTTCGTGTGTGATTAGCAAACGAAATGCTACTATTGTTAGTAATTCAACTGTGTATTAAAAGATCACAATGACTATAAAGAAACCAATGCAAGCTCATTTTTGGTCGCTTCAAATTTCCAATTTCCAACACTAACAAATGTGACACATTTTATTTCAAAAAGCTGTCTTCACCGGCCATCCATTGCAATGTGATTATGATCATTCAATGCAGATTTGCTGTGTTTACTCCATGGTGACTGGGCTTGTGATTCGGATAAAACTGCACACTATTCCTATGCTGATACTGATTTTTCGTTGATGCATATTGTGTATAAAAAATTTTAAAAAATAAAACAAAATCAATGGTAATGCAGAAACCAGATAAATGCAAACGCTGTGCAACTACCGAGGCCACCAAGCACACCGGAGCACATGGTGGCTTATTAGCCTCTTTCAAAATAACGTATACGGTCCGCCAAGTTATTTCTTACCCCTTGTGTATCTGCGTATCGGGCACGGTAGAATCCGTGATGAAAAAATGGCAAATACTGTTCCCGTTGCGAATACAAATTGACCGCTTTGCTTGCATCGCATTCGGTACGGAACGACCATGTGTGTGTGTGCGTGTGTGTGTGCGACCGATCAACTGTTGTGTGTCAATCTCCGACCTACTCACCGTCACATGCAGTATTTTATAGGGCTTGTACCCCGTGATAGAAAAAATTTGAAATTCAAATGAGTTGTTGTGTATGGCTTGCGAAACTACAGTATAGTAGAAGGTTTTATGACCAGCATCGATTTGCTTAAACAGAGGCCAGCACGCAAACATGTGACCAGATGAGATGTGGAAATAAATATCCTTTTTCCTCCTGTGCAACGAAAGATGCAACAGGCCGGCTAAAGGTTCCTTTGCCCCTTATTCACGTGTCATATAACTTTGATGTCGTTCCGAAAAAGTGCGGTCGCATGCACATGGGCCAACATATTGGTGACACATTGAGTGTTGCCTTAAAAATTTATGAACAGCTATGAAGTCATCCGGTCACGGCAATGATGGAAAGGCGAAAGCGCATCATTGAATAACCTGCGGGGGGATTCCGTGTTTGAATCCGGATAGAACGAGCCGACTTTGACAGCATCTAATAGACCACAATCGTCTTCGTGAAACACTATATGCGTTATTGTACATTCAGTAGGAAAATATGTAAAAACGCTTATAATAGTTTTATTATGAAGGCCAACTTACGAAAAAGACTAATGCTGAAACAAAGTCACCATTTGAAGTAGAGCTTTATGGCTTGCGTAAGCAAAATGTTTCCGAACTGATGTTCAGCCGTGACAAACTGCACTGTTAACCTCATTCAATAGGCTCACGTGACTATCAGGAGCAGCTTTCATTACGAGAATCTGACGAAGATAATATGCCATAGTGACAGCCAGATGCCACTCACAGTACACTAGCCATTTATCTCGTTCCACTTGATTGAAGAACGTTTCCAAAGGAGTTGAAAGAAACAACCTGGATGACGATGTATGGCAGTTTACGCTCCGGTACCCAAACTCCGTAGATGCCACTGTAAATACTGAGATCGAGCAACGCTAGGGCCAATGGCCAACCATACTACATACCCAAGAATCTCGCTAAAATACTGTGCGGTTCCCGTGGATTTGAGGTTTTCTTCAGAGCGTGAGATTCAAAATAGGTGTTAGTATGCAAAATCACGGATGTTGGTTTGCCGTATTTTGCCTCTGCAATACCAGAAAGTTTGAGTTCAGCTGGTTGTTTTGGGAATTTTTCGATATGATGTTATAGATCCCATTGTATTTTCTCTTGTTTTGTTTTCTCCTTCCTATCTACCAACGAGTGTTCTATTCATCATCAGAATGGCTTCACGTCCTAACTTCAGTCCAGCTTCCCCTTGAGAGTGACGTCTTAATGAAAAGGCGAAATGACCAAGAAGCGAAACCAATCATTTGCATCCCTCCCGGAAATCAGGCGCTGTTATTGAACCGGTTGTGAATACACTTTTCGGGGAGATTGTTTATTTCGCGTTTATTGATCTTTGTGTTGTGCTGGTCTGTGTGTTTGATTCGTCCCATTTTTCTAGCTAAGACACTTAGGAGAAAGGAAATCAGGAAAACACTTGGGCTCCCGATTTATTCCAAGACAGATGTCGCTAGATTTCCACTGGTATAATCCAACAGATAACACGTTGAGTGCACACTTTCATAACTCATCAGTTTTACGCAAATTTGGACAGAGTCAAGTATTCACTCTACTAATGAAGTACGTACGAATAACATCTTTTCTTGCACAGGTACACAAAGATCGAGTCCATTGTTTCAATAGTAGTAGCATCGGATAAACCAGGATCCGGTTAGTAACATGACTGACCCTAGATCCGTTTGTCAACCCCCGTACTGTGGTTCCTCATCTACAGATGCCTAGCCCTTGATAAGACAGATGTTTGTGTCTATGATAGAAGAGGTATAGGTGCTTTTGATGGTGAGGGGTGTACATGTGAAATCGGGAGTTAACCGTCGAAGATATTATGTGAAAGGGTGTGGAAAGTGCTTCTTAATCCGTTGCTATGTATTCCCCTATCAGTTCTGTCGATAATCGGTAAGCCACGTGCACACTTGACTTCTCAGAATGCATGCGATTCCAGAGACACGATTGAGGGTTGTGTATTAGCCAGAGATAAAACTTCAATTTTTGTAAAAAGCGATCTAGTCAGCGTTGTTATAAATCTACTTCACCGCTGTCTCCGAATGGTCTTCAATGATTGCTGGGCTGATATCAGAAGGAACTGAGGTGTAGACCTTTTTCTGGTCGGCACCGGCGTCGTAGGCAACTGCGTTCTACTGGGGTACACAGCTAGCATCATGAAAACGCTACTCCAATAAACATTCCCGGCAGAACTTGATGAAAGTTGACCCAACTCCAGTTGGTTGGTGGAGCGGTGCGTCTATGACTAGACAGGAAATGAAGTTATTAACTTGTTATATCTTCGTGTTCAAGTATAGTGCTATCTTTATTGGCGGAGTAGTCTCACACAGTAAATTTCAAACGAAACAACAAAGCGGCGAACAAACTCGTTTTCAGTGGTTTGTATTCATGCTAGTACGTCACGATACATATATGTCACTACTTAGAAATATGGCACAAGAATGTTATTTTTCTGGGAGAAATGGATATTTCCGAACGGTACGATTGATTTCAACTGAATATCATTCAGAATTCACGTTCAAGCACAATCCTCATTTTAGCGATTCAAACGTACGCTCGAAAGCACTAGATTCGAGTTTGGCTCATCAGTTGCTGTGGGGCCAAATGAACTGACTGACTATCATTGAAGACACCTGAACAAACATGAATTGGCAGTTCGGTTCAGCCATGGTATGAGCTGGTTGGCACAGTGACAGCGCACCGTCCTCCGTGCGATGGTTTCGGAGTTCAAATCCCAGACGGGACAGTGGATATTCACTACTGATGAACTCTAATAAGAGTGAAATTCGATTCTAGTGTTTCCGAGTGTATGGTTAAGTGAAAGAGCTGAGGAATGTGTGTGAAGGTGAATTCCGAAGGATAATCAGTTAAAATCAATCAATATCAATTATCCCACACCCCTTTATCAACAAGCAACAGTAACCATACGATTCAGTTTTGTTTTGTGTATTTTGCTCCAATGCGTTTGTGTTCAGTATTCGAACAGTTCTAGAGAGCAAACAGTCTCACTTGTCATGTTAGCGACTAATAGGTGTTCTGGAAACGTCTCCACAGAGCTTTAGACTCTCATCAGATTGGTTTGTCGGGTGGCTAAAATGAAAACTCAACCTGTTCTACGTGAGACTATAAGCCGATCCATTTAGACTACCGGCAGGTCAAATTCTCGCTTATGCTTTTCCACATAGTCCCAAGAAAGCATTTAGTTGTCTCGCTTGGAAGCACATTAGTGGACAGTGATTCGTGGTCCACAAAACCAGTTCAGACATCTATTTCTGACACTGGCATCCCTCATGATTTCATTGTCTTACATTGTCCTTAGCTATCTGTATTCGTGTTCGATTCAATAACTGTATCGATTATTTTCAATCCCAGTATTCAGAAAAATGATCACGGAAACGATGAGCTGGAGTCGAGTGTCTAGCTTGCATCTCGGAGATTCCGTGGAAAGATTTGTCGGTTATACGTTTTTCCATTAGAATGGGATTATCGATTTCCGCTCCAATGGAAAATTTGAAAATGTCCCGTAAAACAGGCGATACTGTTTTCACTCTATTTCCCCAGTTCACCAGTACTAACACACAGCCTTATCACTGTGAAAGATCATCAAACTAACATTCACATTTAACTTGCGTTAATTTGTGAGTAGTGATGTAGGATAATTGATATTGATTGATTTGAACTGACTGTTCTTCGGAGTTCACCTTCAAGCACAATTCTGATTTTATCCATTCCATCATTCTTAACCACTACTCACAAGTAACTGTGCGTTAGACGCGAATGATCAATCGAGCCATTTTTTTATTACACGGAAGTGAATACAGTAAAAGAGGCAAACCCCATGATCCGAAGAGATATTGTAAAGGGGAAGGTATGGGGAACATTCAAGCTAGAACCAGCTTGTTGATTCTGCTTTTAAAAACATGGATGTTGTACGTTGGAGGGAAGACCGAAAGAGGGAGAGTGTTCCACAGTTGTGCTGTTCTTGGGAAAAAGTTTGTTGGATACTAAGTCACTAGATGGTTTAACAATGGGTGAGAAGTTAGTGGAACAGAAGTTACGGGAGACTGCCTTAGCGGGTGATCAGAACGTCCGACTTCCGGAAGGACCGGTCGCCAGTTGTGCTGCTTTGCGCTCAACAAAGTGCTCATTAGCCTTCTATGTGCTGTTTGTACATTTGTTACGTGCTAACAAGAACCATCGGCGAAATTTAGAGAAGGTAACCGACGCCGGCGGCGGAATGCTGATTTCTTTTTACGAACAGCGCGGCAACATGCGTGGCTGAACCATTCTGGAGAAATAGGGTTGCTGGTTTTGGTGAAATGAGGAATTAATAGGTGCATGCCCTTCAAAAGAACTTTGGAGAAATTAGAAGCGGAGATGGAGACATCGGTGGAAAAGCAACATTCATTCCAGGGGTAGGAAGCCAGAAAGATATGAAAGCTGCACTAATCAGCGAAACCATATCGCCAAAATGTGTGTCTAGAAATGGAAGGAACATTAGAACGAATAATTTGGGTAGAGAGTGAAATAAAACCATAGTCCGATGAACCCAGGGGAGGAATAGCAGGAACATTTGAAAATAATTGTGGGCTGGATGTGAGGACAAGATCGAGGGTATGAGAATGGTGACCAGCACGGTCAGGGATACGGGTCGGGAAATCAACTAGCTGGTGGAGGTTATTCAAAAGGGCAAATGATTCTGCTTCACGTCCAAGGGGCGATGTCCCTGAAGAGTGTAACAGCCAATCCCTGTTATGGGCATTAAAATCACCCAAAATTGTGAACTGAGCATGAGGGTCGGCTTCAACAATGCTATCTATGTTTGTCGATAAAACATCAAAGAGTGTGGGGTCATTACTAGTTGGGGAACGGTACACAGTGCAAAAGTAGTGATTGAAAGAAGAGAACCGAAGTTTCAGCCACAGGGTCTGGAACTCGCGGTTGGTAAGATTTAGGTGGGAGAACGGAGTAGAAACAGTTGAGTGATGGATGAAAGCACAAACACCAGCTTTTGGAATGAACGAAGTGTGAAGGGAATAATTGGGTAGCTGAAGATGCGTGGCTGTCTGTGGAAGCGGAAAGTTCTGTTTCGGATAAAAATGGAGCAAGAGGCGAAGTGGACTGAAGAAATTGATGTACAGAATCAATGTTGTGGTTGAAGCGGCAAATGTTAGTGAATGCGATTGTCGAGTGAGAGTGCACTTGAGAATTGTTTCTGTTTGTTGTAGTATTCATGTTCAGATGACAAGGTAACCGGCAACCTAACCCTGGAACTTGGAGTGGCGTACCACATAAGGCCCCGATGGCTAGGCGGTGGTACTGAGCCCGGTAGGTTTGTTGTTAGTCAGCATGTAAGCTGCAGGAAAGTCCTGACTTAGTAGGAGGTTTTCGACTGGAATTAACAGATGTTCATCTGTGTCTCTGTTCGTTGCCGTTAGATCAACCGAACTGACTCTCTATCACTGAAGACGATAGGAACAAATATGATTTGGCGATTCGGTTCAGCCCTGGTATGAGCTGACTGACACTCACACCTTTCATGCAAAGGGTCCGGAGTTCTAATCTCGGATGGGATGGTGGATATACACTACGGATGAGCTCTAATGAAAGCGAAACTCGAATCTAGTGCTTCCGAGTGTATGGTTGAGTGGAAGAGCTGATGAATGTGTGTGAAGGCGAAGGCTGAAGGACATTCAGTCCAAATCACTCAAACTAACATTCAACATGTGACAGTCGTAGTGCTTCTGTGCATTTTTTCTCATTCAGTAGAGACTCTAACTTCTCCATTAATGTATTTCCCCAGGCAGTCTTTGCATGATCGCAACCCCCGTACTAAAATTCGAGAGGGAAATACAAACCTTTATTTATTTACATTTTTTATTTAGATTTATTTATGCGACATCGTTGTTTCATAACAGTGCATCCGTTTAAACTTACTTCTCCGTGGTTATATGTCGTAACTCCACTGTGTGATGATTATTTGGTCTGGTTTGACTCAACAAAACATTGATTTCTATGTATGGTTGATAAACTAACTTATTGCAAGCTCAAACCAGCTTAATAACTGGCTAACTCATTTCGATTGTGCTGCAGAGTTCTATGCAATTGTTTACCTAGGACTTGATTCTCTTGTTTTTTTTCGATCAATTCAATATAGAAATTCCCGAACGGGATCAGGCGCAGCAAAGATAAATTATTCAGAATATACCGCGATCGTAGAAATATTTTTTGATAGCGGCCCTGTACAAAGTGATGCTTTGTTCGATGTCAACAAAACTTGATTTATGTGAGTAGTACAACTTGATGCTTGCGCACTCTGAGAATAAACTGAGTCGGTATATTGATTGTACACGTTATTCTGGGATCATTTGAATTTGAATATTCGCAAAGTCGTTTTCATTTAGTTTTAGTCAAGTATTTTTGTCATATTCTATTACCCTTCAACCTTTACTTGTAGATTAATAGGACAGTCTCGCATCCCAATGGTAAATGAAAGCGTCAGTCTTGAATTTGTCAATTTTTCCGTTCGTTTCTGTTCAACAAACTTTGCACTGTTTCCATTCGATTATTTGATTTCTGTGTTTATATCTTACTACCTGATTGCTACTTCTATTTCGAAATACGCTGTGCTGTTTGTTGAGTAAGCGTATTACTATTACGATATCACGTGGCCCCAGACCATGTTATATATTACGAATAAACAGTTTGTTGTGTGTAGCTTGATATATATTTTCCCCCAGTATGGAACGAATAATATGCTCCGAATCATGTACAATTTCGTCAGAGAACATACTAACTGGAGAAGGATCATCGTCAGTTTAAAATTTGCACCTGAACAACAATGAAATTAGATGTACACACAATAAACGACCACACTTCAGTTCATTGGTTACGTATTCATTCTGTTCAGTCTTTATACAGTTTTTGTGGTTGAAAGTCTGGTGACCAGATACGCGTTACACAAACATGCCTGAAAGATGTGATAATTTCCTTTTGAAATACAGTAACTGTCTCATAGATGATGAAATCTTTCAATTAAATGAACTGGAAATCAATCGATTTCAAACACAAGCCGGACACATGCAACACGTTCCCTACTTGTGGAGCTATGACATGAAGATCTTGAGGGCTGTAATAACAAACAGTATGTAGTACAACTTCAATAATCACAATAATAATAGTATCAATTATACTTTCACTCTCATTAGGAATCGATAGTGAATTCACAGTCTCGAACAAATCCTGGAAAACTGCTGAGCGTGGGTGATGATTGCCGGATCTGAACGCATTCCCAAAGGCCTCCAGGNGTGCTCTAAACCATTTGGTAGTAAATAAACAGACACAAGTGGACAGTAATTATCGTGGACACCAGTAATCTTTGTGTACGAATTGTTTACATCGGTTAGTGGTTAGCTGTAAGCATTTATTCGACTCCACTAGCAATTTCCGTGTCCTTTGTCATTTGGGTGAGTCGGGGAAATTATTTATCCACTGATAAAATGTGGTTCATTTAAAGCATTATTAAATGTTTTATAAATCATTATCATGAACACTAGTGACTTATACATACAAAAACAATAATTTTCATTTCTGTCTAAAAGACCTTGTTTTGAAGTGCCGTTCATCAATGCGTCTGTGAACAATCAAACATTGTGGTTTGTCTAATGATAGACCTACGGACACCTTTGAATGCGATGGAAATGTTTGTATGATAGCCGACAAAGAGCACTGTACAGCTGTTTCGTCTTATTTGGGACTCGTCAGGAGTGCGTACTTTTTGTGTCCCCGTCAGGATTCGAACCGCGAACCTTCGGTTTGGGACTTGAAACCTAGAGCATCTGAGCTACACGGTTGACAGTCATCATCTTGAGCGAACGGTTCAACCAATTTTAGAGTATCAAGCTTGAATTAGCTAGTTCGATTATTCAGAGGCACCAGACAGTCTTGATGGCCTTGGGTGTGGGTTTCAACTAGTGGGGAATTAACGATCTCCCTAGGAGTGAAACTCACCTCCCAGACCATCAAGAGTGTCCGGTGCCACTGAACAATCGAACGGGCTAATCCAATTGATTGGTTACCAGGAAATTATTACTTTTTTTGAATAGCATAGGATTCTGTGATCGATTTTTCATGTCATAAGGTGAATCACGCATATCCTCAATGTTATTCAACTTCTATACAGCGGTTGTTTCCCCAGTACAAACGTAGATCTTGTTATTATGATGCGGTACAATTCAACCAGTGGAAACTAGATTTGCTCTGTGTATCCTGTAAAATTTCTCTTACCGTGTCCACGTACGTGTGATAAAGTGAATCCGTACTGTGCCATGGTCAGAACCTGTAAGACTTTAGGCTGAGCCCCAGGGTAATAACTTTGTGCACAGTGGAAGATGCCAGTCACGAATGGATACTACCTTTAACTTCTATCATTGTGTATTCAATAGAAGGAAGTAAAAATGAAAAATAATTTTTGGGAATTGCATGATTTTGTGGACGGCACACTCGCACAGACCACGTCGAACGCATTTGATCAGCGCAAACCGCAGTGCTCCTCCGACTGAGGGGGATTCGAGGATCCATCCGTCGAATAAGACTGAAAGCAGGCACTGATCCACACAAGAAAAACGGTAACATGGCTTGTGGCTGTCCTTTACTATTTATGGATATCAGGGTTTTAAAAGTAAAACTGAAGGAATGATCATTTTAATCATCTCTGCCAGAATGGCCGTGTATAAAACATTTTGAGTCACAATATTATTTGAACACATTTGTCAGCCATGTGTGCGATTCCACGTAAATGATGCATGTGTTCCGGAAATAACAAATCACATTGTAGTTGTCAAAGGTAACAC
>UZAN01054968.1:0-14951 GCA_900618425.1 Echinostoma caproni | reverse complement strand
ATCTGATAAAAGCATTGTGGTTAATACCAATAAATGTGAGCTTGGCAAAAAGGAACTGATTTTCCTTGGCCACAAGGTCACACTTCAGGGCATTTTACCATGCGAGTATAAAGTACGTGCTATCACAGAGTACACTTTACCATCTTCAATCAAAGACCTGAAGATGTCTTGGGGTTTATTAAATTTCTATGGACGATTCATCCCACACGCCGCTCAACGACTGCAACCTCTTTCCGACCTACTTCGTGATAATCCACGTAAGCTCATGCTTACGGATGCCGCACGAGTTGCATTCCAAGAGGTAAAGACATATTTAGCGCAGACCACGCTGCTTTTGCATCCTGTACCGTCAACCACGCTTAGTATAGCGGTTGACGCTTCAGACTTTGCACTTGGAACGGTCTTGCAACAAAAGGTTTCTGGGTTTGACAGCCTCTTGAGTTTTACTCTCGACGCCTTACACCCACAGAAACCAAACATAGTGCTTTTGGACGAGAACTGCTGGCAGCTTACAACGCCATTAAGCATTTTAGACACGCAGTCGAAGGTCGAGATTTTACCCTATATACGGATCATAAGCCTCTTAAATATGCTTTGCGTTACTCACCCCGAGAAACCAGACACTTAGACTATATTTCACAGTTCACGACTGACATTCAGCATGTCCAAGGCAAGTCGAATTGTGTTGCGGAAACTTCATCACGTATTCACGTTAATGCGATAAAGTCCCCTTTAGATATCAGTGCTATGGCTGACACCCAGGCAAATGGTTCATCTTGCGAAAGGGCGGTCCATCCAACTTCCTTAAGATGTCAGGTGATACCGTTAACGACTAATAATGGTACCATCTTATGTGACATGTCTACAGGCCTACCTAGACCTGTAGTACCCTCATCCTATCGTCGTTTAGTTTTCGATTCCTTACATGGTTTATGATACCCACTCATTACATCAACACTTCGTTTAATTGCTGCAGGATACGTCTGGTCATCCATGAATAAGGACGTTCGAATATGGGCTAAACAGTGTTTACAATGTCGACGATCCAAAGTGCACAGGCATGTAGCTGCACTTATCGGTACGCTTGCTACGCCTGATGCTCGCTTTGATCACGTTCACATCGATATTGTAGGCCCATTACCACCGTCACACGGGTATACTCATCTACTCACGTGTATTGACAGGTTCACTAGATGGCCGGAGGCTATTCTCATCTCTACTGTCACGGCCGAAACAGTTGCTCGACATTTCGTACAACGATAGATAGCACTCTACGGTTGTGCCTCTACTGTCACGACCGACAGAGGAGCACAATTTGAATCAGAATTATTCTCTTAGCTAACACGATTGCTGGGTACGGAACGCATCCGCACAACTACTTACCATCCAGCATCTAACGGTCTAGTCGAACGTTCTCACCGTCAACTTGAGGGTGCCCTTCGGGCACACGAGAACCTTAATTGGTACGCGACGTTACCTCTTGTTCTGTTAGGCATCAGAACATGCGTAAAGGCAGATATCCAATGTACAGCTGATGAGCTGGTGTTTGGCACTACATTACGACTGCCTGGAGAATTTTTCACGCCATGCAACATGGATTCCATTGGAATACAGGACTACGTGCAACGTTTGTCTACGTTCCTGCAATCCTTGTCTCCGGCACAAACTCGAATACAGCAACGGAAGGTGTTCATACCCACTGAACTCCTAACTTGTTCGCACGTATTCTTCGAATCGATGCGGTACGTAAATCGTCACAACAGCCTTGCGAAGGACCTCTTCCAAGTTATTTCGCGTCACGAAAAGTTCATCAAGGTTGATCGACATGGTCGCGTCAATACGAACTTAAAGTTGATCGACATGGTCGCGTCGATACGATTAACATCGGTTTTCTCCAACAATCTTCCACTTCCAGAGATCAGGTCAAACAAAACACACATTGGTTGCCCCGAGGTTCAACGAGAATTTTGGCACCCTGTCGCACAATCGTGGCCCCTTTGGATCTCGAGAGTTTGTTGGAGACGATTTACGTTTCAACGGTTGCAAACATGAACATCAAGTGATCTATTTCGTTCATTCTGGCGCACCAACGATCACGGACGCTGGAAACGACAAGAGCCACCTGATACCATGAGACAACTAACGATTCGGATAGTGTGAATCATCCAATGACCGATGGAGGATACGTAACTATAGTTCCCATGCTGACATCCGATGCAACGTATCTGGTTGATGTTCGACTGACGCAATACAGTCCATACATACCAACGATTCTGCACGTCCATGTCTTGCAGCACAGCCACACGCTAACGGTTGTCTGCTCTTCAAACTCGGTTCCTGAATCGGAAGCTTTTACTTGCTTTCTAGCGGGGGGGAGGGGGCTGCTGTAGTGACCATGATTGTACGAAGAAAACGAGTAATCCACGAAGACGTTTTCCGTTCATATTTTCTTCACAATCAACTTTGACTCGATCTGTGATATTTTCTGTTTTATTTCTGCTTGTTTTACTGAGCACGGTTTTCCGCTCAGGCGTATACATAAGCTGGGTCCTGTTCAAACCCACGGTACACGTGTGACACGCTTTCGTTCTGCTACTGCATTTGTTGCTTGCTTTGTTTAGCGTCACCTTGGCACGTTTCGGTACTATCTAGTACCACGATTAGCCAAAAGAGTCTACGACTCCCACGAGTGTTTTTGTCTCCCTCGGGCAACGGGACTCTAGGAGGTCACGCGCACATTAAGACTCGTAAGAAGATATACCGGAAGGCCGTCAACTCCGGTTAGCTTCAACTTCTCCCTTCTGTGCAAACATCGCGTTAAAATCGACCGTGAACAAATTTCCTCAGCATTTCGAAATCCCGGTGGCTCCTGCGTTGAACATAATTTTTGTGTGGACGACTTCCTGGGATCCTTTGATGGCATCGGGGAAACAGTTCGACACATTAGGGATCTATCTAAGTTACTGCTCATGGGAGGGTTCAAGTTGACCAGGTGGATATCCAACAGTCGTCATGTAATCGATTGCATCCCAATTGATGAGCGGGCTCCGAGTCTCCGTGAATTGCAGGGGAGTCTGTTACCAACAGATAGTGCACTTGATGTGCAACGGAATTCAGAGATAGACGGGTTTTGTTGCAACTCCAGTTACCTGAGATGACAGCGACTTGCAGAGGAATTCTGTCTTCGTTGGCCAGCCTTTACGATCCAATGGGGTTCGTCGCACCGTGGCTACTACCGGGCAAGATTCTGTTGCAGGACCTCTGTAGAAAAAAGGTTACTTGGGATGAGACCCTATGCGAAGCGGATCACAATACCCGGCAAAGCTGGTGGCCGAGCCTGTCCAAACTGGGCGATATACGACTCCCTCGTCCCATACCAGGAATACACAAATGGGAGGAAAGTGAGCTCCACGTTTTTTCGGACGCGTCGGAGGTTGGATACGGAATGGTGGCCTACAGTTGCTCGTCTCGGTCAGGAGGAAGGAGGCATAGCAGTATTCTGTTTGCGAAGGCCAGGGTCGCCCTTCTAAAGGCAGTTTCAATACCCAGGCTAAAACTGGCCGCAGCTGTATTAGCCGTGAGGGTAGCGAAGGTGATTGAAAGATGTTTCAACTCGATCGAATGGACCGTAACTTACTGGACTGATTCCCCTACAGTTCTTCACTATGTTACCAATGTACGGACGCGCTTCAGCATGTTTGTTGCCAACCGGTTGGCTGTCATTCACGAAGAAACGGAGGTGGATCAATTGCGGCACATAAAATCCTGTGACAATCCATCCGACTACTGCTCCAGAGGTGTGCTGAACCTGGAGAAAATAAAATCATGGTTACATGGACCGGCGTTCTTGACAGACCAGCCCAGCGAATGGCCCGACACTCAGATTTCCCCTGTCGCAACGGAGTTACTAGAGACTAAGTGGGCTGTTACGTTAGTCACTGCTTCAACCAACATCCTACTGCAAAAGCTGCATCGTTTTTCACGATGGACGAAGTTGCTGAGGGTGGTTGTCTGGTGGACCAGATTCAAACGACAACTCGTTATTCTGAGAGGACTCCGACCTGATGACACCTTGAATATTGGACCCATCGTTCCAAATGAACTGAAAACAGCAGAAGCTGATGTTGTTCGGATGGTTCAATCACAAGCCTCCCCGTCGGAGCTTCGGAGGTTAGGCAAGGGGAATCGTGATTCCGACCGACGTGCATTACGTTGCAGGCTTCCCCGAAGACTCTGTCTAACATTGGTAGATGGGTTGCTGAGAGTAGACGGTAGACTGATAAACTTTGAGTTGGACTTTGACGCTAAGCACATCATCATCTTGCCCAACAACCAGCACATCACACATACACTCGTCACCATGTGATACTTCGAAAGCTGACAAAAAGTTAGTTTGATTTCGTGTTCGTCGAAGATCTTGGGCTGAAAGTTTCAGAATGGTATTTAGAATGGCTTTTGACAGTTATATGGAAGGTGCAGTTCTTAGTGAACTTGATGCCGCGCGGTTAGATTTTGTCGTGGGTAAATTTCTGCGGACTTCTAGGAATAATTTAATTTCCTATAGGAATTTTCAAAGTATTTTTACGTTTTTAGTGTTGAGTTAGCTGGTAAGTGGCAATATAGCAGTGTATCGTTGCTCATACTACTATTTTACTCATTTTTACTCCCGTTTAAATGTCTCAGCATACCAATAGACCATAATAATTCTTAGATTGGCATTTCTAATTGTTTTGTACTAGTCTGATACGGTTCTTTTTGCTTATAAAAAACATCATCGACGTGAAAAATGACACGGCATGGTAGTACAGTGTTATGTGGGGCCAGCTTATGTGCTGAGTCCGTGGTAGAAGGTATACTCTGTGACAGATGTCGCTGTTAGTATCATCAAGCTTGCTCTGGACTGAGCAAAAAGATTTTCAACTGCATATTGTACACAAATCCCTCAGATGGATCTGTCGGCATTGCACTGCCCTTGCAGATGAGTGCTCACGAATCCTCCAGGATCGTCTGAACTGTTCTTCAACGGATAGACCAGACGCAAGAAGAACCCCCTGTACGTCAACCAATTCGCACTTGAGTGACGCGTAGCCGAACCGATACGAATCCCGAAGTAAAAACACAATTGATCCGCAATGTTCTACGGTACTGAATTAACGAAATTATTACAATGTGTACAATAAAGCAAACCTAAAATATGCGGCCAAAAGCACTCAAACAAGCGAGCCAAATAAGATGTCCAGAGAGAGGCAAACCGCCGCTCCCGTTCTGAAACCACGCAAATTTCAAATGTGCCGGGTACAGAGTTAACAGATAAATAATGATGTATGGTGTTCATGATCGTGAAATGTCAATATAAGAGCAACACACAGATAAAGTTATTGCACCATGAATCATTATGGGTNGGAAAATGTGCAAATCGCACCAATGAGGCCCGCGCAACTAAAGTAACGAACAGGCCGAGCGGAAGGTAGTTGACGATACGCTTACAGTAGACCTGGCAAAACTGAAGGAAAGAGTCTGGCAATTGGAGGCAGAGATCAAGAGTGTCAAACTCCAGGGGCTAGATAACAGACGCCTGCTGCTGCACAACTGCCGCGAACCAGTCGTCAGAAACTTCAAAATCAGGCACGAGGGGGATGGTCGCCACGTAAGAGATATAATTAGAATGGCCGGATTGCCCGCTACATTCCCTATCGTCAAGTTCCACCGCGTTGGTCTCTGACGAGCTGCGCAACAAGGGCTGCCAAGGCCAATAATGATGTTCCCTATCATGTATTGGAGGGCTCAACTGTTACCTCGAGCGGGTACGATCAAAAAAAAATCGACGGCCGAATCAGCGTCACGTCAGATGGTCCGCCGCACCTTGGGTCACGTGTGACATCGAACGTCGGCTCCAATAAGAAGGTTAGAATGGGGGACAAACGACTTGAGGTAAAAATATCAACAGTTGTGAAAGTAACGGGACACTGACCCTTGAATGAGCAGGCGATGGTTCCACTAGGCAGGTCTACTCCGAAGGAACCGGCAGGAGCATCAAAGCCGAAAGAAAAAAAGCAAACAAAAGATTCCGAATACCCTTAAACCCAGCAGTAACGGCGCGAAGGAAGCTGGATCACGCAGCATCTCCAGCGGAACTGTGGGCCGAGGAAACGGGCCACACAAGCATGGGAACTGCGATTAACTCGTGAATAAATACTCGGTTGGCACTCCAAAAAAAGGAGCTGGGCAATCGTGATAGGCAGTCCAAAACAGATCCGTAATATAGACCAGAAGCCAGTGTCAAGGCCAGAGGGCAGCAGACTAGACTTTGGACTCATCTGCAAGGATGTTAAGTATTCAACCCAGGGTGCCTCGTCGAACCTCGAGGATACCTTTATAGCTGCAAAACTCGGGTCAACTAACCAGTCAATTCCTCGGACCCTACGTCCGAGGGCACAAGTGAAAACCAGTCGTAGTGGGAAATGAACTACAAGCGAGTGAACCACAGATTTGGTACACAAATGCTTGCAGCATCCAAGGAAATGGAGGGAATTGGCCACAAAAGTAATAGGGTGTGCATTACCTGCCATCACCGAAACCTGGTGGAGCCATAATAATGTAGCTGCACAGATCGCGAGCTACATAACCTACAGTCAGGACAGCAGGGATGGAGGATTAGGGGGCGGGGCTGCCATCCTAGTACATAAAATCATGGCAGTTGGGAGGCTCCGTTTAAAATGGATTCTAACAACATCCAGGTAAAGTCCTGTTTCGTAAATTTTGACAAAAAATAGTGTGTATTGTATGTGTCTACCGAGCCCCCCTCGCCAGTGGACAGGAGAATGACAACCTATTGAGATTAATGCAAACAGTGCTCGCTAGAATTAGGGAGTTCGTTATTCTGGGTGACTTTAACTTTCCAGTCATCAACTTGGAGGCTGGAAGCTCGTCCAGAGGATCCACGGATGAAACATTCCTACAATGTGTTCAACTAAACGGACTGGCGCAACATGTTTCGAAGCCAACGAGACACCGAGTGGTTCATTCAACCTCACTACTAGATCTATTGATCACAAAGTGCCACAAGGGTTTTAATGAATTAAGAGCGGAGGTACCTCTGGGCAAAAGTGATCATATAGTGATGAAGGTTTTACTTTCCATACACAAAGTATTATCCCCAGCAGCCCCCATTAGGTGTTATGGCAAGCTACGAATAGAAGAAATGAAAAGGGCTGCGGCAACAATGACCTGGGTACCCAACCACTTTGACCCTACCCTAGAGGAAAGATGGGAAGCAGTCAAAAACGGACTGCTGAGGCTAACAGCGGAGTTCGTACCGCTTAGGCCATTCAGAGAACAACGGCAGCCTCCGTGGTGTCGGCTAAGAGTGAAGAGGGCAGTAGACACTCGGAGGAAAAGATGGGCAGCGTACGTCACGTATCGCACCAGCCAGGCATATGACAGCTATAAACGGGCCCAAGCTGTTCAAAGACAAGAGAAGTTCCGTTTCGAGCGTAGGTTAGCCAGGTCAGCAAAGGCGAATCCAAAGGGATTCTATGCCTACGTACAATCTAAAAGGAGAACGAGGAAAACTGTGGCTGCGCTAGAAGGTCTGGATGGCCAACTGGCACTGACAGATCTAGAAAAGGCCAGGACACTCCNTCCTGTAAGCGTACAAAGGGATATATCGTCTACCACTTGAGACCCAGGATGACCCGAACTGGCATAGAGACTATAGCTCACCGGGTTTATTTGAGCTGTGGGTGAGCGAAGAAAGTGTCAGGGGAGAGCTACATACCCTGTGTAAATACAAAGCTGCTGGATCAGATGGAATCCATCCAGCCGTAGTTCAACCACTGGCCGAAGTGCTAGCTTTACCGGTGATGATGCTTTACGCGGCCTCACTCAGGAAGGGAAAACTTCCTGGAGAATGAAAGACGGCAACAGTGGTAGGTATATACAAGGGTGGCTCCATGCAAGAGCCCACGAATTATAGGCCCGTTAGCCTAACATGCGTCCTATGCAAATGCCTAGAACGAATCGTGAGGCGACAATTATGCGAGCATCTCGTGGTACACAACATCATAACACCCGCGCAGCATGGATTTGTGATAGGCAGTCCTGTCTGACTAACTTACTGCTATTTCTAGACGAGGTGACCAGGAGACTCGACGAAGGCCTTACTGTGGAAGTCTGCTACATGGACATCAGTAAGGCTTTCGACTCAGTCAACCACAGATACTTGGACTACAAGATGCAAATAGGAGGCATTACAGGGATGGCCAGGACCTGGGTGAATAGCTTTCTCAGGAGGAGGATTTTCAGAATAACAGTTGGCACGTGCACTACAGATCTAGCAGATGTAATCAGTGGCGTACCCCAGGGGTCTGTAGTGGGCCCATTACTCTTCCTAATCTGCATAAACGACCTACTGTCGGGGCTGCGGAACCCGTGCTACCTGTTTGCTGAAGATGTAAAGGTGGCCGGCGCAGACTTGGATGGAGACATCGAAGCTATACTACACTGGTCACATAAGTGGGACCTGCCGTTAAACCTAGCCAAATATCAACGGCTAGAGACAAGAAGGACTGAAATCCATGATCAGATAGGGCAGTTACGCATGTCAAGGACCTAAGAGTGGTGGTCTCTAGTGACATCAAGCCCTCCAGGCAGTGCATGGCATCAGCTTATAAGGCTAGGGGCGAACTCTTTAGGATAAGGTCTACGATGTTGTGGTGATCCGGACTTCCGTGACCGCAATCCATGCACGATTAAGTACAGTTTCATATCATCCAATCATCGTTCACGAAGATCGACCAATGGTACACTGGGCAAACGTGACATCCGAGTTAGTACATATAATGCGTCGGAGAAAACGGTACGGAATTGGACGACGGCCCTTCAACCAATCATATAAGCTATTACCTTCTATAAAACATGCTCTAATTCTATCAATAAACATAAGCATTTGCTGCTATCAATTCCTCATGTATTTCATTGGTGTCTGCAGTTCGGGTTGGAGCCAAATCAGTTCTGAGCAGTACAGTACGGATTCCCGTACTCCTAAATTCAATACCATTCCGATTACTACAGATGTCCTGCAGAGACCCGCATGTTCTGGTTCCGCTGTATAAGGCTATCGTCCGGCCACATCTGGAGTATTGTGTCCAGGCATGGGCACCATACTTACAGAAGGACCTACATTGCTGGAAATAGTCCAACGGCTAGCCACCCGAATGGTATGTGGTCAGAAACACAAGGATTACGAGGACAGACTTAAGGACTTAAACTTGTTTTCCCTTCGATGCAGATACATGAGGGGTGACTTAATTGAAACGTTAAAAATAATGAACGGTCTTTCGGGCATCAAAAGCTAGGAACTATTCTCTGCGATCCCGGAAAGCGGCACCAATGGGCATAGCTTTAGGCTTCAGCGTCATCACAGTAGGCTGCACCTCCGGACAAGATTCTTCACCAACATGGTCATCCCACTGTGGAATGGACTGCCAGAACACGTGGTCAGATGCAGCACAGTGGTGGCATTCAACACCGCACTGGATGAGTGTTGGAGAACAGTCTACCCAGAAGCGGCCTACTGAGGAGTAAGAAGCTAGCCGGTAATGTTTGATGTTACAGATGTGGATGTATGCTAGAGAAAGGTGTTTTCTGTTAAGTATTTTCTGTGAATCCACCAGATACCAACATTATACATTTTATGACAATTCCGCCAGGTGTCAATGGTCAGGATCAGGGTCATCCATACTAACCTATGGCAGCTTGGCCCAGGCCTAGACCGCTGAGTCTCATCTGTCTATTTTCAGAAACACCCCAGGTGGGAACGTGTACTGAGGACAGAGACAACTAGACCCACCAACGTTCAATCGCTGGAATCGACAATACACAGTGTTCGAAGCTACAAACACCGCAAACAACACAACAATCTGGACGCTCGATTGGCTGGAAGCCACATTTTTTCCTGCGCATACTGAAGTGAACTGAACTAAACTATTGATGGAGTTTAGCTCGTTTTAAAATTTAACTATGGGACACATCAAAAGCTGATAAAAAGTTAGTTTCATTTCATATTCGTCGATGATCAAATGTATGAACTCGCTGTATTCCTCCTTCCCTTTGATTTCTATCTGCGATCCTCCATCTCCTATCGTTCTTTGTTTCACCAACCATCGATCCGTGTTTTCTTTCGTTGATTCCACAAGTCTAATTCTCTTGGTACAACGTTCGCTTTTCCTTTATTTCCATTGACATGCCTATCCAGTTAGTTCCTCCATCCTCCACACCTTCGTCTGTGACCTTGTCCGCTTTGTGTTCCGTTAGGATTGCGTTTTCGTTCCGCTCCCCCACCACTTCCCTTTTGCATATCTCCTAATTAAACCTTCTATATACCTGCACTTTCGTTGTACATATGTTCATTTTAGACATTTGATCATGCTTTTTGTACATGCTTCACGGGCTTTGTGAAATATACATTATTATTATTATTACATAAAGGTAACAAGTGGCAATGAACGCAGGAACAGCAAGTGGCGTTTAAAGCCATTAAGAAAGCTCCAGAGAAATCTGATTTGTTGGTTCACTTTGACCCCTAAGAGCCTCTTGTTGTCCGCTGTGATGCATCCCCCTGGGAGTTGGCGCTGTTTTGCTACATAGAATGCACGACTCCAGCGAACGACCTACAGCTTTTGCCTTGAGAAATTTATTATCTGCGGAAAAAATGACGCTCAGCTGGATCGGGAAGCTTTAGCTGTTATCTTCAGCGTAAAAGTTTTCATCAATACCTGTGGGGCAGTGTTTTTGAGTTACAGACTGACCACAAGGCACTACTCAGTTTGATGAGGGAATTAAAGGCATTAACCAAATAGCATCACCTCGAATGCAGAGGTAAGCCTTATTGATATCTGCCTACAACTAGCCGTAACGCTCCAGTCACCTAGCTTATTCTTCGCGGACGATATCAAAGTTGTAGGACCAGGTGGGCGAGAGTATAAGGCTAGGGATATTGCTTCAGTCCTTAGCCCTCAAGCGGAATTTGCCACTGAATGCTGGCAAAAGCCAATTACTATCGCGGGCCGTAGAGGGTATCTCAGTTGGCCACGAGGTAGGTCTATTCACTATGGAGGCGGCGGAAACTGTAAAAGACCTAGGAATCTTGGTAACCGCTGATGGTGATGATAGGTGGTCGAATCAATGTGCCAGAGCGTCACAGAAAACTAGGGTGAGATATTTAGACTAAGTTCAGCGTTGTCGTGTCGTAAACCGGAGACATTCATACCTCTGTACAAGGCCATAGTAAGGCTCCACCTAGAGTAATGTGTCCAGGCATGGTCACCCTTCTTAAAAAAGGATGCCGCCTGTTTAGAGCGGGTTCAATGGCTGGTAACGAAAATGGTTGAGCATCAGCGTGACAAAGAATACGAGCAAAGGCTTCAGGACCTGGGACTTTTCTCCTTAGAAAAGATAAGGCTCAGGGGAGAGATATGATAGAGAGATATAGAGAGATATGAGAGAGCGATGATAGAAACCTTTAGGATAATGAAAGGGTCATCTGGTATAAGACCAGAAACCCTATTTCAGGAAGCGCTAGATTCCCTTACACGGGGACACGGAATGAAGCTGGCTGGGGCCCAGTCTCGACTGATTACTCGGTCACACTACTTTAGCAATAGGGTAGCAAAAATTTGAACAGATTACCTGTAGATCTAGTAGAATTGCAGATTGTGCTAACAATCAAGACGGCCCTGGACGAACGGTGGTGTGAACTTTTTCTTGAAGTGGAGGTCTGACCATCCATCTAGGGGCTTATGAAAACCAGAAGTAGGAGCGGCACACTCAATGTGCATTTTCTTTGTTTCGTCCTGCCATTTAGTGGGAGTTAGTCTGAGAGATGAACGCTCACGAATAACAATCTCTGGCGTTGGAGGTGAGGTGAGATATCTTTCCCTTCCTTTTCTTTTTCAGCCAGGAAGTTACGGACCACCTTTTGCAGTGGTGGGTGCCACACTTGACTGGGTATAACGGGACGACAGTCACACACCCTAGGGAAAATTCGCAGTGATATACTGATATACTAATTTTATAACAGAATGCAGGAATGTGATTATAAAAAATGTATTAAAGTAAAAAACATATCAAAGTATGAATATTCATCCTAGCCGATCGGATAGCACTCACTGGTGTGTTAAAACGTTTTCTATATCCATTTCAATGTGTGAGGGAGAGAAATGAAACCAGTGGTGGTACTGAACTTCATCCAGATGTTCCCACCTCCGGTGACCAACGGAGCCCGAAACTGCTTCCATTCTTCTATTTATCCTACTTTAATTGCCTTCCACGGTGTTGGTGTGGACACCTGTCGCTTGGTTGATGAATTCTCGGGAGTAGTTCACCGTTCAGCGAGTGCATCTCAAGGACAACAGTGTTCTGTAAGTGGTCCATTCATCAGAATAAATAATGGATCTCGGCATAATCTTTCTTTCGATAATCAGCAGAAGGAAGCTTGCCGATCGGTTGTCCACCTTTTCGAAGTATCCCTTCCCTTCGAACGGTCATACATACCGAAAACCCAAATAGTTTCTGATGGTCTTCCGTGTCCATATTTACATTTGTTCGTAACAGTTTCCTCAATTTCGCCTATCTTGGATGGGTCACCGAGCTGTTGTTTGAGTGAAAGCAGTTTGTGGGAACATATTTCACGGCAGAACACGTACCACTGCATCGTTGACTTTTAGGACAAACGACACATGCTCCTGGCAAGCACAACGGGAATTTCCAGCACAAAACTGCTATTAACTCCACCAGCAGGTCCAATGATATCTTTGAGTTTCAAAAAATGTTTCTTGTCGAAGAGAAATGGTTATCTTACATCTACAGCAGCGAAATGCAAATCCGTCCAGGGCCTTACTATTTTCCTGGATATTCATAGGGTGACCGCAAACACACTCACGCGTTTTGGGTAGAATATTTCGATCTTGTAGATACTCAATACAGGAGCCTCCTTCAAATTGGGATAAAATGACCGCATCCCTGAGGGATGAAGCATAATTAGAGCACAAAAATGATTGAACATATAAAAATATCAGGGAAATTAGATTAAATGTTTACACATGCACATTTCACATTTTCGTATTATATATTTCACGGGAAATGTTTTCATGTAAAGTTTATTCACATAAACTTAATAAAAAAGTTTGCCTCTGGGCGAATGTTGTTCAGTTCTACCCTTGACCGCATACCGCATACCGAAGGAATTCTGGACGCTTGATTGGCCGTAGCCATTTTCTGTCTTGTGCAAACTGAACTGAACCCCTTAAATTCGGAAAGGCTACAATAAGCCTCCGTGGTGGTCTCCAGCAATAAGGAGAGCACTAAGGAAAACAAACAGAAGCTGGAGACACTACAGGAGGTCAGCATCCAGTTGGCATGGACAAACTACACGGTCCATAGAAATAAGTCAGTCAGTCTTATAAGAGTAGAAAAAAGAAGATATGAACAAAAGTTAGCTGAAAACGTCAAGCAGAAACCGATAAGGTTTTTCAGGTACGTCCAATCGAAACGCAACTTGAGGGATGCCATAGGTGCCTTGGTTCTGGAAAACAACACGATTGTGGCAAACGACCACAGCAAGGTAGTAGCAATGGACAACTATTTCGCTAGTGTTCATAGGTTAGATAACACTAGAACACACTAGAACTTAGATCCCAGAACTCTCTTCCACCGAGCATAAGGGAGATGCAGATATCTGCATTGGAGGTGCAAAAGATGTGAGGGGATTTGGACATCAATAAGGCCCCGGGTTCCGACGGTAAATATCCTGCCATTGTGAAACCACTTGCTCAAATCTTAGCAGACCCCTTAAGGGTGTTGTTTCAAAAATCACTGGAGGAGGGGGTGCTTTCGGGCGACTGTAAAACTTCCGTTGTGGTGATGTTACACAAAGGTGGTAGTAGATCTAACCCGCAGCACTATGGACCGGTTAGCTTAACTAGTATTCTGTGCAGATGCATGGAAAAGCTAATCAGGACGCATGCCTGTATCCAACTTGTAGAGCATGCATTACTTAGCATGGCCCAGCATGGATTTATGAAAAAACCGGTCGTGCCTGACAAATCTCTTATGCTACCTAGATGAAGTCACGGAGAGGGTAGACGAAGGCAAAACAGTACAAGTATGTTACCTAGATTTCAGTAAGGCTTTCGATTCAGTAAGTCATAGACTGCTTCAACATAAGCTAAGCTTTTTCGGAATCAAAGGAATGGAAATGGATGGAAACATCCTTGATCAATAGAACATTCTGGGTTAGGGTAGGAGCACAAACTTCCGAAGTCCCCAATTTCACAAGTGGCGTGCCACAAGGGTAGGTGTTAGGCCCGCTTCTTTTTCTGGTGTTCATAAATGATCTAGCAGAAATTACCAGCTCACCTTGCTTCATCTTCGCTGATGATATAAAGTGACTGGATCTAGTGGAAGATCACAATTGGAAGAGGATATTGCGAAGGTTGTCGAGTGGTCCCGTACATGGGATCTGCCACTAAATGCAACGAAGAGTCAGTTGCCCTCTAGAACCGGGGGACCATTGAAGGCTCTCGGGGACTGAGGGCAATTCGAAGTGGGCGCTGTAACCAGTGCCAGGAATCTAGGAGTCATCGTAACTGTAGATTACAGTTGGAGTTCCGAATGTGAAGCTGCAGCACACATGGCTAGACGACAGCTGTTTCGACTAAGGTCAGCAATTTCGTCTAGGAAAGCAGAAGTATTCATACCCATCTACAAAGCCATCGTAAGGCCCAACATAGAATACTGTGTTAAGGCTTGGTCACCCTTCTACAAAAAGGATGCAGCCTGTCTGAAGAAGGTCCAGAGACTAGCAACAAGGATGGCTGAGGGTATGCGGGGTGAAGCATACAAAGATAGGTTATACGCGCTCGGTCTTTTTTCGCTAGAAAAAAAGAGATTGC
>UZAN01054967.1:0-10559 GCA_900618425.1 Echinostoma caproni | reverse complement strand
AGAAGGAGGGCCCTGGTAGATTGAGTGAATTCCAAAATTGTTTTCGGGCGCATAAGGGGGGATTATGTAGACGAATTCCAACCGCGTCTGAGGTGGCTAGGATGGGGTTTGTGATTGGCTTTGATCTGCGGCCACGAACACAGTAGAGAGGCCGAAATGCTTCAGTTACACTCACTGTGTGATCGGACTGGACGAGGTGTGAAACGATGGTATTTGTAATAGTTTTAATCACACCATTGTTCAGTCAAGACGGATGATTTTCCCGAACTTGTGTAGATAGGCGCCTACTCATGCGGCCGATATATGTTGCTCCACAGGAACACGTAGACAGGTACACACAAAATGAGACTGTTGAAGCAGGAATCCTGTCTTTGAGTTGCGAACACAAGACCGGTCTGGAGGTGAATACGACACATAATTTTGCCGCGTGAGAAGTATTCTCCAACACAGTTCTTAGTTTGTGGCTAACCAACTCCGCGATTACATCCACTTTGAATGAGTGAGAAATGTATATTGGCTTCTTATCTGTGCTTAAAAGTCTTTCCTTCTGACGATTATTTCACAAAACGTTCTGGATAGCCATTTTGTGGGAAAACGTCAAAAATGAATGACATTTCCGCATTTATGGTGTCTTCAATGCATATTTTCACTGCCCTGTTTGTCAAACACTAAATAGGATTTCTCTTTCGCGTGAGTGACATAAAAATTCGGTTTCCTATAAATCGATCTCTGAATAGAACCATCTTTGAGATGCTTTAGCCAGATGTCGAGAAAACCAATCCAGTCATCAACCTCTTCTTCCAATGTGAATTTGATGTTGGGATGAGCGGAATCAAATATCCTGAGCAAGTTATAATTATTATTATTATTAATTATTCTCTATTTGCTAATAGAAGTAAGCCAAGTGAAGAATGAATCGTAAAACAAGGTCCCCTGGTTCCGATTCCGATCCACTCTGGTTCGGTTTCGATGGAATTCCTTGCTACGTTCTTCTCAATTTTAGTGGAATCAAGCGCATTCCATTAGCGGATAGCCTGCTTGAGTTATTCCTATGAGCACCCGGGTTCGATCCTCATTTGTGTTGAAAGAGTTGCACTTGAGCATTCAGCAGATGACGTCAGATTTATGTGGGTGGATGGCAGCCGATAGAAGAGTCATGGAAAGTGATGGATGATTTATCAGTTCTCTCTAGACCAGCAGTGAAATTCTCAGTTTCACAGACAACCAAATGCAACATATAATCAAACCAGATCCGTCACAACCCTCAAGTAAGATGTCGTAGAGTTTGACAAGTTATCACCGGAGACATCCCTGGAGGACAGTTCTCATATTCGCTAGGTGTGATACCTGAATTAGGCTCGCAGCGATAGATTGTGGTAGGTAGTGGATAGGAAAAATGAACAACAGTCTGATTGGCTACCTGGCGGTTAACTGGTTATTATACTTACGTTCTACTAGTGACATCTCCAGTTCGATCCTCAGCTGGATCGATCGATTCACAGTACCGATGAGATGGTGAAAACAGCTGTATAGTGCTTCCTAGGGTTTTACTTCAGGCTTCATTTGCTCTGTACACGATGAAAACTCCCAAATAAAAAAATCCCATCTCGCCTAATCGTAATAAGCGCTTTTGGAAAGTTCTGTGGAAACCTGCTTGCAGAAACAGGATAACAATGTCTACAAGTAGTGAAACCACTGGTCGATAGAGAGTTCACATGTATTCTGTTCCATTGGAAAGAACTAAACCAACTTCGGACAGATATTACACTGGTTCTACTCAATGGGAATTACATCTTACTTGTATCAGACGAGTCCACTGCAATCCCGAGGCACCAAAAGCTGTTCTGTATTTTCGTTATTCCAATCGAAGTTCTCGCGCTGTCCAAGGATTGATATAATCTTATCTGTTCGTCTCCAGAGCTTAGCTACGCTGGTTTGCGAAGTCTGATGACAGCAGCGATGTCAGAGGGTGGGTGGATCCTACGGAACAAAAACGAACGGAACGAGATCGGAAATAAAAGGGTTTATATCCATCTTGGATTTTATCTCAAACGGAATGACTGGAATCCCGAAGAAACTGCTCCGGCCGCTTGATCCTAGAAGCATGTACGACCGACTGAGAGTTTGTTTGGTTTTTGTTGTCAACAGGCATACACTGTAGGCAAAATAGGATAATCCTGGAATATTTCAAAAAGGTGTTAAACGGGTGAAAGAACTCAGCCTGTGATGATCAATGACTAGCACAACCGCGATCGATTTCCATCTCGGCAATGCAAAACGCAATATGGATGATATTTGCGGATTTCGATTTTGTCTGACTATCCTCCAAATGTCATCGTCGCGCACAACTTTCAGTTAATCCAATCAAACTTACACTAAGGAAGTAATCTAGGGATGAGGGTTATACTCTAGTTTGGGCTCAACATAAGTGAATATCTAGCCAAACGTCACGGAACTGAAACGTAGGGCTTTTGAATGTAATTTGTGAAAGTTAACTGTGTTTATCGGTTTCACATTAAGATGATATCGGGGCAAACTGAAATCCTACAAGACAAGCCAATAAAGCTCCATAAATCCAGGCTGATAAATTGTCAACAGAAGTTATGAGCTGTAGTGAAGTTAGAATCCAATCCCTAGGGAACAATGAAAGAAAGTGATAAAACTGATTTGAAAGACAGGTTAAAGGTGTAACAGTTGTAGGTGTGCGGTCAACTCAAATGAGTTCTCATCAAAGAGTAATGTTATGATCTGCGGATGTGTGAGTGGGTTAATGTTTGAATGCGACATTTTTATGGGGACTAGAGACATCTTTGAGGATTTCATTGCACGATCGATATTATGGAACAAACTTTTGGTAATGTGGTCATATGCTTCAAAATTCTTGTTACTAATGAAGTCAACGGGTTAGTTACGGGACGTGGATATCACTGAATGTGGATAAGAATTAAAAGGGCCTATCAAACACACTCAGATGATGCTGGAGCAATGCAATCATTGAGGTATATTGCAGGCGATAAGGATTTTATATTATAGGCATTGAGGGAAATAATGTCTTCTCAGTCAGTAAGTGTAAAAAGGTAACTTAAAAACTTTATTAGGATACTTTGACAATGCAATCTTACTTTCGGCTCGAATGAATGTCACAGCACCAGTGTCTGACTTAGAAAGTGCGCATTGCGTTATCGGTTTCACTTCAACAACTAGCTTATTTGTGAAACATTTTCCTCTTTGTCGATTTCATCAACACAAACAGACAGATGTGGGCCGGATTGGTATTGGGCACCGATTCTGTGTGCTCTTATACAGCTGTAAACTCACATTGTGACGCAACTGTTATTGCTGCCGTAGTGATTACCTCCCGGTTGATGCCAACCGATCACAGTGTGTGACATGACCTTCCCTGTCACTCACTGCACCACATTCACCATATTGATGGAACTATAGTTTTTAATGGAATCCATGACCGATGCTAAATCACGCAATTCACTTGTTCACAACCTTGTTCAAATGACCAATGTCAACTCCCACGTGCCTCTGTTGGACAGGATCGTATAAATGAACGTTAAGGGCATGCGTAATGGATGGTCAATTTCAATTCTGCCCACATATACCTTCTTGTGTTGATAAAATCGATTGTTGGTTTCTCGTCAAATGCAACAAGCTTTATTTGAACGAATCTTTGGAGGTTTGCCCATTCTTACTATGCGTGTGTGCAAAACACTAGGCTAAAAATTAATTTTGCGTACACCTACCTGCGGGAAAAAGTAATTAACCTACCACCTCGACCGTTTGTTCAAGGAAACTGTATTTATTTGATTCGTGCGTATGAACGCATATTGACGATGAAAAAGTGGTTTTGTCTGGAAAATAAAGTGTCTAATAACTGCAGTTGCTTTCACGCATAGGAGTTCACGGTTCTTGGCCCTACGCAGTAATATTTTGCAACATCACGCCAGAACGGCGTGTACTTTTGTCTCAAGTCATCCATCATGAGTGACCACGATTGATAATAACAGAAATAAAAGTACAAAGGCGCATTAGGCCTGGATTACTCTCTACCTGAAATCTGACAGAGCTTCTGACTGCGATATCGTACAATCGCTCATTAAAATTGCGAATGTTGTAGGGAAACATCTTGATTATATTTGTGCGCTACCATTGTCCTTATACTTAGCCGGAATTCGATTGTGAATGGATTACATCTCCCCGTGTTTTCTTCATCCTCGTCAAATTATTGGGAATTTGAATAAAAAGTGTCGGATTTTGGGTGACGCTTGTGCTATGTATCATGTGTGGCGTTACACGTCACCGGAAACGTTTGCTCAAATGTGCCCAAATGTGCTTTGTCTGCAACACTTGAACGCATTTGTGTTTTTCGAAGTAACTTAAGGGAGAAGAAGGAAGACGGTTCATTGTGGTGTTTATTCACTTTGAGGGTTTAAAACAAACAATCATGATACGTTGAGCAGTCGGAGATTTTATTCAATTGTGTAAGGAACTTCATCCAGGAAGGAGCGAATGAAGAGAGAACTAAAAAGCGGGGAAGAACTGCGTACCTAATTTGATCTGATTAGCTTTCTTCAGCATTACGAGGCTATCGACCCAGCCGATGATCAAAGTCGGGACCTCACGCGCGGAATCCAAGCGTACCGCTTATCAATTGACCAGCAAGCAGTTATTCATGTCACAATTAGTTTGGTTGAACTTTTTCCAACGCATTCATAACCCTGAAGGCCAGTGATGAGATGAGAGAGGTATGGTGCACCCAACAAGCTCAAAAAGCTGGGTTATGCTATATCGTGTTTGGACAAAACATAAAACGACCTGATCAGCTGCCCTGTAGTTCGGTGGACATTATGCTTGTATTCTATTTACGAGGTCCGGGGTTAGATCTTTATTTAGGACGATGGTTTTACAATGGTAGTTAGACCCAGACTAGTGCTTTCAAGCTTTTCCATTCGGTTCGCATTTACTGTTTAAACGACGAAATTCATCAAATAATATCCTTCTATTCATGAAATGTAATGGGACAAAACTAACGGGTCTTACATCACATCACACCGAAGGTGTTAGATTGTCAACTGGAATGGACTAAGCAGTATCGCGAGCGTATCGAAATAGGTGGTTGTGATTATTCTACCAATGTTCTGGTCATAGATGTGCTGGTGTGCTGAAACGGGTCAGCGAAGAGCAGATGTTCGAAATGAAGCACGGTTATAGGAAAGGAAATGTGTAAAAGGATAAATTGATTCAAACCAGTGCAATGAGAAGGCATGGTGTGAACGATATTTACCGATCATCAGTGGAAATCAAATTTGATTTGGTTTCTGTTACCTTACTTTGATTGCAATAAGTAGAAATCTATAGAACGAGTGAGAGCAAGAACGGATGGAAATAAATTCTATATAAAAAAGAGATAGATGTCGGCATATGCAAACTAATATATATTTGATTATGTAGGTAAAAGAGTTCTGTGCAGCAAATAGGTTTTCGTTCCCCGAGGAGATTTGCTCATGATGTTGGCGTTCGTGTTGTTGTTGTTGGTGGTGGTAGTCTTGGTCAGGCGGCATATGTTGCTTTCAATTTCTTGTTTTAGGTGTAAACGCTCAAACTTCGTATCGTGCACCATTATCCACATATTTGGAGTAGGGCGCTTCAACGTTATCCTTGGTAGAAACATATCAGTACATCCGGAACGATGGTATTCACGATAGTCCATTGCATGCAACAGGATCAAATGGGAGAACGGTGAAAAATGTATTTAGGAAAATCTAGGGAGCCAAATTCAAGGAGAACTAATATGATTTAGCAATCTTGTGTAGTGCCTGAATCATATCCATGCTGACCAAACTCTTGAGTTGTAAATGTAACCCACTTCATGTAGCTCTTGATTGACACACGAATGCGATGGTAGTCCAATAAGGGCATCTGTCTTAGTGCCAACCAAGATACCTGATGAGCTTGAGCAGGTTGTTCTGACAACAAATGTGGTAAAAGCTTTCCACCCATGTCTGTATTTGTTAGCCTACTGTTTCTTGCCAAATATCCTAGTGTTTTCCGTTTTGAAAAACGAAAGGATGAAATAAAATGGTAACAACTGTAGTTCATACAGTTTTACTGTTTTAATAAATTAAGTACGCGGAATCCAGTCGGTCAGGTTTATCAAGAACACAAATCGTTCGGATGTTGCATTTGCCAATAGCTTTGTCAAGCAAATGTCTCCAATATAGACAGTGTACTTCAACCGGTATACTTATCCGTTGAGATTGATTAGATGTATTTCAAGAGAGAACAAAAACAGTATTTTTTGTGTGAGTTCCGACACCAGTGACTCTATTTACCAAAACGCCCGTTGTAAAATGATGTCAGAAGCTGATTGATCATCAGTGGATGCTAATGTTTGGCGTGACACAGAATGATTGATTTGTTATTCCGTTTCAGAGAACCGCAGAATTACACCGGATGATCGACACGGGTAGGGAATCTCGTCTTCAAAACATGTGTCTCATTCCGTAACAACTTTACATCGCTTGTCAATCAGATCCACTCAAGCATTTAAATATGTAAACAGTCAGACAACTGTGGATTTGTCTCCGTACTCCCGTGTCTGTTCCACAACCTCATTTCAATTCTGATTCTCTTTAATTTCCTCGGGAACCGGCATGCAGTGTAGATTACCGTCACACTATTGTTCGAGAAGGGTTTTATAACTTTTGAAATGCTGAAAGATTATTGATGACGTGGCTCAGTTGGAGTGAAAATATGCGGAGCAAGCAGCCGCAACTCAACAGTTGACTGAATGTTTACTAATCACTTAAACAATAAAAAAATATATGTTTACATTCTCTTTTGATTATTGATCATAGAAATGTACAGTAAATTTTCAGAAAGAAGGCCTCGTTGATACAAAGGCCGCAAAGGGAAATAGAAATAAGTGAATGGTGAGCGGCTGTGATAAGGTTCGAACTTCGGACCCCCAGGTGGTTATTTCGATAAACTTACCACTCGACTACCGCTGCCTCTATTAGATAAAAGATTCATGTGTAATCTGAACAAAAGAAAACCCATAATACAAATTTGAGAGTGATTGTACCGGTGGTCACTTGTCATTAATCACCATCATTACTGATTCTTAACTTAAATCACTCGGTGGCCTGAATAGGAATGGCACATGTAATCGGGAGTTGCTAGGTCAACATTGTCTACAGGTAAGTGAATGCCTTTGCATTCGACGTGTTGATGGTACCGACGGTAAAACTACTGAACGAGAAGATGATTCAATAAGCGATTTTGATGATGCCAATGAAGACGCAGTATTCACGGTTATCGAAAAAAGTGCATGGACCTTCGCGTTTCTAAGTCAAGGATATTTGTACACCAATACAAAGCCCAACGTTCACCTGGTGTAGTGCAATAATGAAGACAAATGGCCTCTATTTTCATGGGGGGTTTATGTTTTCATATTCTTTGTGGCGTGGGATCACCCGACTTGTTACACAAATAAACACTGAAGATAATAATCGTTTAACTTTTCTGATAAGCTTCAGCCATGGTAAAGAATTTCATTGCATATATATATATATATATATATATAAGCTAGTAGATGAAGAAAACAGGCGCGTCAAACCCACAGAAGGTCCAACAACACGGTTCTATGGACTACCGAAAGTGCACAAATCCCATGTACCACTACGACCCACTGTGGTATCCACAACAGCACCCAACTACAATCTCGCAAGGTACCTCTTCCAGCTACTGCTCCCATCCCCCCTGCAAACCAGAATGATGCGACAAGTCCCATAACATTCCTGGAATGCATCAAAAAAACTACTGATCGAACCGGATGAAGTGATGGTCTTTTTCGATATGACCTCACTACTTACCAACATACGGAAGCAAATGACCATCGAAAGTACCCGACACTTATTGCAAAACGACTAAAATTTCCAATTAAAACGAAACTTTCCGTAGGCGAACTGGTGAAACTCATAGAACTCTGCATGGAAACCTATTTCCAATTCGACGGGAAGGTATACCAACAAATATGAGCAACTCCAATGGGTTCACCACTCTCAGGACTGCTTGCGGATGCGGGTATGAAACACTTCGAAGTAAAAGCCTTTGAAATTCCACAACCTCGTCTGTGGATACGGTATGTGGACGATACATTCGTCATACTCAGGGCCACCACGGTAGTTCCAGGGCTACCAAATGATCAACGAGCAGGTGCCCGGTGCCAAAATCACACGAGAGGAATAAAAAGATGGACAACTATCCTTCTTGGACATCGTTCTCATAAGGAAACCTGATGGAAGAATCCAAACCGCGGACTACCGAAAACCGACCACGACGGACCGCAGCCTCAACTAGAACAGCAACCACCCTTTGTGCCACCTAAAACGTTGTGTGCGAACTCTATTCCGCCGAGCAAACACACATTGTAGCACACCGGAGTTAAGGACAAGAGAAAGAAGTCGACTGTTTCAACTGTTCCTATCAAACCCATATCCCAGGAGTTTTATCAGAGCGTGCCTCAGAGGTAAGAAACAAACAAAACATATAAAAGAAGGAACTTGGATAACGCTGTCTTACATACGCGGCACGTCAGAAGCCACCGAACGAATACTCCGACCGTTGGGAATTAAGATCGCCCATTACCAGCAGCAACCGTGCGATCGTTTCTTTTCAACGGCAAGGATCGAGTAGAACAGCACGAACGATCAGGAGTAATCTACGCCATCCCGTGCCTGGGCTGCAACCAATACTATATGGGTGAAACAGACAAACAACTACACACTCACCAACACGAACACAAGCTTGCCCTCCGACGCGCTGACCCGAGGTCACAAATCTGGAACCACTGCTCACGGGCAGGTCACGAGATCGCAATCGATAACGCAAAGGTTGTGGCGCGAGCTTAGAAGAAGGGGAAACGATTAACCCTCGAGGCTCTGCACTCGGTCAATTCGCTCAACCGACACGTCGAGATAGACAAACATTACGTCACACTCACAAAACCCTTGACGATTGGTGGACTGGTAGACGTACAAACAGAACACAGGTGCACGGAAAGAGGGTAATCTCATTCATTTCATTTACTTTTGACAACGAGTCCTAGTTTGGATCAAAACGTTACAATAAACATTTTACAACATCATTTACAACATTCTCTTCTGATATATATAGATATATATATATATATTAAATTATTGCCCTAAATCAAGTGTCCTCCCGTGGACCACAATTTGAGTGCGTTAACTCAAATGCTTCTTCCTCTTGCATTCATCTATTGTCTGAACAACTTACAGAATCAGGAATACGAAATTTACCCATTGGGATATTCTGGTATTTAAATGAGAGTCCGACGATTTACAGTGCCAAATCCATTTGGATTTTCATTCCTCACCATTTATTAGAATGTAGATAAGGTAATGAACTTACAAAACTATCGTGAATAATGAGCAGAGAGTACAGAATACGTGCCATCGGATTGTATCTACTTGATCTATACAGATGGCCAGACGAAATCATTTTTTGACACTTTCAAGCTTGACATGGTTGCTCGAGGTAGTTCGTTCGACCACGACCAGTCATTGAATCCTACTCAATGTTTTGATTAGTGTTGTTGAAGTGTTCGCTTGTCCGATACCTAAAGCTTTTGAGCAGCTGACTGACTGCATCAATATCACTTATATTACCTTAGCAAAACATGGCGGCTGTTCCATGAGGCGTCGAAATTCACAAACCGGATGTATGGATTGTTCACACTGGTTTATGCTTTCCTGAAAAGGCGTAACAGGAGGGGATTGCTAAATATCTGTCTTTTTCTAGATGAGCACATTACTCCTACATTATTAAGTTACTGTTAGTCACATGGGCGCATGGTTGCAATGTCGATTTGACAAGACAGACGGGTCTTTTAAAAAAATAGATGATGGCTGTATGTCTATTTCTAATTTACAACAGGGTCATATTTCTATTAATGCGATATACCGCAGCCCAACCATCCTGCAGCGGCTGCCGATCAGACTGTTTGAAAGGTGAAACGCGTATACCAAAGTGAACTGTGTATTCTCCGTGTTGTCCGAAATTGAAATGGTTGATTTCTCACGGTTTTAGTAGTTCCCTTGGTCAACGTGTGTTGATCTCAGACCCAGTTGTTTTGTATCAGGCAGCTGTGAGAATTTTTATCACGACATCACTTTGTGGTGACGCTGTAGTACGCATGATGACAATATTACAATGAAACAAATCCTATTGATTTTCAGTGGTGTTAAAATTTAGTTTCTCTTCAATGAAGCATACTGAATGCAGTTGGATTAATTTTATGCTCGTATATCGTTCAGATATCCATGAGAGCATGAATCTTGCTAAGAGTTAATGGATATCTGTTACGATCAGGCAGAAATCATTACAAATGACGCCAGATTGTGCCAAACAAATCATGGTACAATAATCTTTGTGAAAAAGCAAAACGTTCCATGATTTGCATGTGGGCAGGATTTGCCAGGTTGCCCAGGCCAAAGCAGGTGAATTTTCTTGAGGAATCCACAATGGGA